>JAJTUV010001108.1:1850000-2113631 GCA_021653895.1 Mastomys natalensis
CGGGGGAAAAGGGGGGGGAAAAAGGGGGGGGGGCCCCTTTTGGGGGGGCCCGGCCCCCAAAACCCTTGCGTTCCCTAAACCCCCGGGGTTTTTAAAAGGGGTTTTTTAAAAAAAAAAATTTAAGGGTTTAAAAGGGAAGGGTTAAGGGGTTACCCAAAAAGGGGGGGAAATTTTTTTTTTTAAAAAAAAGGGGCCCCCCCCCCCCCCCCGGGGGGGGGGAAAGAGACGCGGCGGCGGAGAGACGCGAGAGACGTGGCGGCGGAGAGATGCAGCGGCGAGAGACGAGAGCGAGAGAGACGAGAGAGACATGGCGGCCAAAGAAACTAACGACAACGAGCTGACGACAACAACCTCATGGATTCAGAAACTGAGGTAAAAAGGTGTAGTTTTTAGTCGAGGTTCCCTGGGTTGGGACGAGTTAAGGATCCCTGGTTTGGGACGAGTCGAGGACGAGTAAGGCTCCCTGGTTTGGGACGAGTCGAGGTTCGAGTTAAGGATCCCTGCTTTGGGACAAGTCAGGGACGAGTGGAATATCCCTGGGTTGGGACGAGTTAAGGATCCCTTCTTTGAGACGAGTCAGGGATGAGTGGAGGATCCCTGGTTTGGGACGAGTCAGGGACGAGTGGAGGATCCCTGGTTTGAAGTTCCCTGGTTTGGGACAAGTCAGGGACGAGTGGAAGATCCCTGGGTTGGGACAAGTTAAGGATCCCTGGTTTGAGGTTCCCTGGTTTGGGACGAGTCAGGGACGAGTGGAGGATCCCTGGGTTGGGACGAGTTAAGGATCCCTGGTTTGAGGTTCCCTGGTTTGGGACGAGTCAGGGACGAGTGGAGGATCCCTGGGTTGGGACGAGTTAAGGATCCCTGGTTTGAGGTTCCCGGTTTGGGACGAGTAGAGGTTCCCTAGGTTTGGGACAAGTCAAGGTTTAGGGACGAGTATAAGGAAAGAGGCAATAAAAGATCCGCAGATTTTCTAAGCTATGATATCTGTTGTCGACCCGGAGTGGGTTGGCTTGGGTATCATAATAGTGATTCTTCTGACTTATGGTCTTAGCTTGTACCTAAATTCTCGTTGTGAATGTGAATCCACTGTCCGAAAGGACCAGGAAGTTTTTGAGCAAGTGAAAGAGGCTCGGTCAGAAGGCTCTGAGGCAGGCTCTAGTAAAGGAAACAAGGGACCAAAAAAGATAACCAACATTTACTCTAGTCTAAAAGATATAGATACAGAGAGCTCTTCTACCTCGGATAGCTTAGAAAAGATAGAGGAAGGAAAGAGCTTAGAAAAGATGGAGGAGGACCTAGAGGACATGTTAGCTAAAATAGAGTCCGTGGTCCTCTCAAGGAAAAAGAAAGGCAAAATGGAGGAAAAGCTCAAACCTCATGCTTGGGAGACGCCCACAGCTCCGCCCCTAGGCCAGCCTCCCTATGTGGAAGTTCCTCGGGCCAGTCTGTCCCCAGAGACACAATGCTCATTCTGCCCACAGACTTGGAAGGAAGCGTGTATGGCCTTCCCAGTTTTTGATCCTGGAGGCAAATATTTTCTAAGCAATCATTCTTCATGACACAACTCCAAGAGCCTATCTTCAGAACACAGGGAACTAGGGTTAAGAAAAATATGTTATTGGGTATGATTGCAAATTTATAATTTTGGTAATAAAAAAACTAGATTTAAACTGGTAATTCAAAGTTGGAGTCACTCAAAACCAGATGTATGACAATATCTTTTAATATTTGAGACATCAGCTATATTCCTAAATAAATTGTGACATAAGATTCAAAGGTTTCTAGGAGATGCTAATTGGCTAAGATCTTTTTTTTAAGCTCTCCACAAAAGAATTTAAGCCTCAAGAGAGATACAAACCTTAATTTTTTTGGCTGATAGAAAAATAATTTTATAAAAAATATAAAAAACTATTATTAATAGATATGTAAATTAATTAGTTGTTGGCTGTTTTATAACAGTCCTGTTTAGATTTATATTTACAGACAATGGCCCAGCCTATACGGCTCAAGCTTTTTCTTCCTTTTGCCAACGGATGGAAGTCTCACTCACTCATGGACTGCCCTACAACCCTCAGGGGCAGGGTATTGTAGAACGAGCACATCGCACGCTCAAGGAATGTCTTCAAAAACAAAAAGAGGGAATAGGCCACGGCCTTAACCCCAAGCATAGACTATCCTTAGCACTATTTACCTTAACTTTTCTAAATTTGGATGCTCAGGGTCAGTCTGCTGCTGACAGACATCATAATCACTTACGCCCTCCGCCAGAAAAGGTAAAATGGAAAGATATCATAACTAACACATGGCGAGGGCCCGATCCCGTGCTCATAAGAGCACGAGGTTCTGTTTGTGTTTTCCCACAGGATCAAGAAAACCCTATCTGGATCCCTGAGAGACTGACTCGGAAGATCTCCAGTCCGGCGATCCCAGACGAAAGAAGGGATGATGAAACTGCAGATCCTGATGTTGAAGCTCCTGTCGCAGACCGCCACCCTGAACGGCACTTGCCTAGATCCCGTCACTCTGAAAAGACTTACCACTTGGGTTAAGGATCCCCTCAACTTCTTTAAAGAATGGGCGGGAGTATTTGTATGGGGAGCCGTTGTTCTCTTAGGATGTGGCTTCTGCTTTGGTTTCTATGTCGCTTACACCATGACCATGCAAGACATAAGGCTGTAGTTTATCAGGCGCTGACTGCCATGGAGGAAGGTGCTTCCCCAAGTATTTGGCTGGCCTCCCTTAGGGAGACCTAGTGGGGAACATTCTGGATCTGATATTGGCCATCCAGGCATTTTCCCTAGATCCTGACCATCTTGACCATTGCCAATGGTGTACATTCATAAGGCTCCTATGGCACCATTTTAATTTTTCAGAAGCGGGGAGTACGAGGAGTGCCTCGACTAGAGATGTTCTCAATCCTGAGATAGATTCTCTGAAAGTATGTCTGAGTGCATAGAAGTTTTGTGCCAAATACTTCTCCCTGAAAAAAGGCACCAAGGCGGGTATGGGGTGGCAGCCCCCATTACAATGCCTTCATTACTTGCACAAGGGCTCAGACCTCTGCTTTCCACCGCTGACTTTTGCCACAGTAGTGGCTCCTTCAAGAAGTGCCTTCTAAAGCCTTTTGATAATCACCTGGTGAATGAGTTCAAAGCATGTTTGGGTGTGGGAGGCCTAGGACGAATCTGAAGGGTCCAGAAGTAACCTATTTCAAATTTATAAAATAAATAAGGGGGAGATGTAGGCGGCCGAAGAGACGGCGCTGGTTTCCAACATGGCTGGTGCAGCGTCCTGCATAAGCCTACTGTGCATGTGTCAGCCTCAAGCCCCTCCCGAGAGGGCTTATGCAAATGAGGCATGAGCCCTAACCAATCACAGGGCTTATGCTAATGAGGCATGAGCTCACAGGGCTTATGCTAATGAGGCACGAGTCCTAACCAATCACAGGGCTTATGCTAATGAGGCATGAGCCCCAACCAATCACAGGGCTTATGCTAATGAGGTATTGGCCCTAACCAATCCTGAGAGAACAGGCCGCCTGGCCCGCCCCCTTGGAAGGGTATATAAGCAGTGCATTTCTGCTGCTTGGCCGCTCCTTCGATGGATGAAGATTGCCTGGAATAAAAGAGCTGTCAAAGAAGAATCCAGGCTTGTCGTGTCTTACTTGCCGGCCGAGAAGACGCGACATGTAGCTATGTACTTTTTAGCAATAATAATTAAAGAGTAAGAAGTCATGAAGAAATGAGGTAGTAGGTAACATGGAAAGAGTTGGAGGGGGAGAGAGAGTTGTGGGAATGATGGAAATACAAAAATGATGTATAAATTTCTCACAAAATTAAAAAATAGCAGAGAAGAAGAAGTCAGAAGGGGTATATGTTATGTATGGGAAATAGGTGGGAGTTGGTGGTGGGAAAGCAGGTGTGGATGTATGAATTATCAAAAATAAAGAATATTATAAAACTTCTGTCTGTTGGGCCTTTGGGCATTTTTGCTCAGTGTCAGTGTAATATTATGGGTAGTTATAGTACTTGAGAAGACATTCAGTTAAATACTTTGGGAACCTTCTGAGGTGGAAAGCTATATATATTATAGGCCAGCCTTGGCCATTTTTGAACATCTCTTTATGTTTTCACTTGGTTAAGTTTAGCATAGCCATGCATGACGCTCTCCCTTGAGACATCTGAACAGAAGGACCATGTTCCAAAGTGAGTGGCAATCTGCTCCTGTCTTCTATAAGGCAGAGTGCCACGGTGCTCCAGGGCAAGAATTTGCATTTCAGTTTTAAAAATCATTTTTGCTCCATTCTTTGAGGATTTACTATTTTATATGGTTAACAATTATCATATTTTGAATACTTCTTACTTTGGGGTAGCTTATGTACAATGATATGTAATGTGAAAATCTTATGAAGATGTTTCTGTTACTGGCATCTCCAGAGGAGGACCCTGAAGCATCTGAAGAGCGAATATTCCAAAGTTAAGCAGGGAATAGGTAGAACTAGACTCTGAATACAGTTTGATTCCTTGCTCCCCTTTCTAAAACATCACAAATCTTTCACAATGGGGCAGTGAAGAGTAGAAGTTCCATATATCTTATATTGGGAAGATCAGTGGTTGACCTTTAAATATAAGGCTGAAATCAAATTCATTATTGTATGTGACTGATTTTGTATAAGCTGTGACCTTTAACTTCAGAGTGGGAAGACGTATTATAAACAGTTTTCCAAGAAATACCAGTCTTGGTTCCTTCCAGAAATTTACTTGCTTGAAAAAAATGAAGAGAAGGAAGACCACATTTTTCTGATAGGGTACAAGAGTTATCAGTGGCCATTTCCTTTTGACTCTCTTCATAAGTACAGCCTGTGGGAAAATTGAAGGGCTTCAGTGAACATCTATGTTCTAAGGATTTTGCTTTTGAAAGGATGGGGATAAATACTGCCAAATTACTCCTGTGTAAGTGAAAGTCACAAGAATATTTTCTGAATGTCAAATGCATGCAGGGCATTTCTCAACACAGAAATAAACCAAATTAAAATAACCAGGATGCCTTCTTAAGAACAGAAAGGCAGGTGTGTTGGGCCTTAGGCAGACCTGCTATGTCATAACATTAGATGAAGCTCAGGAAGAAATAAAAAGAAAACCATAAGTAATGATGGTTTCAAAAATAAATCATTTTGTGATAACTAGGTAGACCTCTGAGTCTTGGGCAGTCTTCCAACTATATTGACTGAAGTATGTAGTAGCAACCTCACAGCAAGAGAATCTCTGAGCCCATAGATTTCTGGGAGCACATGCATCCATGTCATTTTGTATAACCAACCTTTTTCTTTTAAAGCATAAAAAAAGTTAAAGTAATCTCTGGTAACTCCAACTTACTATTTTCTCCAATCTTTGAATTTATTGGCTTCTGGTATCTGACCTAGTACAGGCGTATAACTCCAGTGACTAAAGATAACTAGCTGGTTTGGAAAAAGTACTGAGCTTGACATTATTAATGCAGTGTAGAGGCTAGTCCTACCCTTGCAGGTCATTAGTAATAGAGTAAGATAAGTTATGGTAAGATGAAGAGTTAGAGCTGCTGCTGCGTCTTCTTGTAGTTGTTCTTGTTCTTTTTGTTCTTGTTCTTCCTGTTCTTGTTCTTCTTTGACTTGTTCTTGTTCTTGTTCTTGTTCTTCTTTGACTTCTTGTTCTTGTTCTTGTTTCTTGTTCTTCTTGTTCTTCTTTGACTTCTTCTTCTTCTTCTTCTTCTTCTTCTTCTTCTTCTTCTTCTTCTTCTTCTTCTTCATCTTCTTCTTGTTCTTCTTCTTGTTCTTCTTGTTCTTGTTCTTCTTGTTCTTGTTCTTCTTGTTCTTGTTCTTCTTCTTCTTGTTCTTGTTGTTGTTGTTGTTGTTGTTGTGTTGTTTTCTTCTTCTTCTTCTTCTTCTTCTTCTTCTTCTTCTTCTTCTTCTTCTTCTTCTTCTTCTTCTTCTTTCTCATTTCCCCCTCCTCTTCCATTTTGTCTTCTGCTTCCTATCTCTTCCTTCTCTACTTATTCTCCTCGTCATTATTCTTCTACTTCCTCTCCCTCTTCTTTCTCTACCTCCTTCCTTCCTTGCCTTCCCCCTTTTATAGAAATTGAACTTTGGTAGGCAACATTTGGAATATAAATAAATAAAATAATTAATTTAAAATTGATAAGAAAAGAAAAGAGGAAAAATTAAATTGAATTATTTTTGTATCCATCCACTAAATAACCCATCTAGCAATTTCTTTGCTGGATAATAAAAGTACATACTTACAGTGTGCTGATTTTTTAAGTAAAGGGAAGTGCATAAAATAATCTTTGTGGAAGTCTGAGAGTCTAACTGGAGAAATAACACAGTATAAATGAGACGTGCAGCAGTGGTAAGATTTCTAGTGACTATCAAGATTATGGGTAGTATTACAGAAAGGGTAAAGGTTAGAAGATAATTTCCTCCAATATTTTTCTAATATCTAAAAATGAAGACAAAAGAAGCAGTTTGGTAGAGTGACTGAGTGTGGGCTTTATTTTTTTAAACATAATAAATGTTCAGAAAGAAGAGTGAGAGCTTTATTATGACATTTCTATTGAGTAAGAGAAAAGATTAAAAGTTGAAAGCTAAGAGTGATGGCCCAGACTTTTAATTCCAGGTCTTGTGAGGTAGAGAAAGACAGAACTATGCAAGTTCAAGGTTGGACATGTAGCAAGTTCCAGGCCAAGCAGGGCTACAAAGTGAAGAGAAAAACCATAACTGGTAGGGTCAAACTTCCACTAGAAGATTATGGATGATTTAGTAAAGAGATTAAACTAATAAAGGCAGATGAATAGAATACAAATAGTTTTTCTAGTATGATTTCCATATGGATAAAATTGTAAATTAATGACATTGAATGTCCACAGAAATGTCTGTTTGAGTGAAGAATTAAAAGAGTTGAAAGTATAACAGACTAAAACAGCAAATGTGACTTATCTGAGTTGTATAGATGAAAATTATTACCTCATTTATACATAGCAACATTAACAAGGATTCACAGAGGTGCTATGGACAGATAGGAAATTATTAGTGGTTCCAGAGTTTCAAGGAACAATTAAGAAAAATCTACATGGAGCTTAGTAGAATAAGAAAAGGTCAAACATTTTGGAAGAAATGGTACATAGGCCCTACATTGACAGGCATGGAAGATATTCTGTGGCTATCCTTTATTAAGCATGAAATTACCAAAAATGAACCAAAGTATGGCAGGCAAACTCAAATAATATGTCTCTCTGTGTGTGCATGTGAATATATATATTTTAAAACATTGATATGTGTTTTATAGTTTCAATGAATCACTATTCTGACCTTTGTTATGGAAGCAAACTGAACTTCAATAAATAAATTTGGGTGTGGTGGCAGACATTTTCAATCCCAGTAGTCTGGGTGCAGAGGCAGAAATATTTTGAATTTGTGTCCAGTCTAGAGGCTACATAACTAAATCCAAGGTCAGTCTTATCTATGTAGCAAGATTATGTCTCAAAAATCAATGTACTACCTCACCTGGAGGTAGAGATGCTCAATTTCTTCTTTGAATCCACAAAAGGGGAGCTGCTAGGACCAGATATGTCTCAACAACAAAAGAATAAATAACATTAAATGTCACATTCTGTGAATTTCTGACGTTTTTGAAAACCAACTATCTATGTAAAGTAATCTGGACTGTTGTCAGTTAACTACTCTCAGCTATTCCTAATTAAATTATCTGAAAACACTCTAACAGTAAACTCAGAAACATGAATTTGCTATTTGACCTTTAACTCACAGGCTTAAACATCTCAGATCAGTTTGTAATGACATTATAAGAGGACTGAGTCCAAGCCTTGTACTTTTAAAATTTTTGGCTAGGTGGCCACTGGGCAGAAATTGCCTATCTCTCCTGCAGACCTCTACTACTGTTCTTGAGAGGACACAAGTTACAGGTTAGGACAGCTTAGTTCTGCCAAGACAGAATAAGTTAGTCCCTAATAATTCCTGGTTTTCAAAGATCTATCAGATGATCCTGGGCCAGAAGGGTGAAGACTGATGCTCTAACTTCCTGATTACTGGAGCTGTATGGGTAGGCAGCTGTCTCTACAACTTGTCTCAGTTCAGGAAGCTGAGTTAGGCTTCCTATATTTTCAGATAATGTTGTTCATTCTCAGATTTCTGATGGGGTTCAAAGACCACTTATAGCCAACTTAAATAGCCAACTGAGGCTATTTAACATTGAGAAAATATATTTGAGAAGATCTCAGATAGTATACAAGCTAAACCAGGACATAACATATGGATTTATAAGTCTTTTAAGTTAATATAGATGACAGTGTTATATTTAATTGTCAAAGATGGGCTGGATGTTAGGTGTATCTTATACTTTAAAAATTACAAAATGGTAATAAAAATTAAAAAATAAAAAAATCAAGGTCTGGAGATTTGACTCAGTGGTAGATTGGTTGTGTATCATGTACAAGGCCTATGTGTAACAGTAGGAGTGTTCTACTAAAAGGACCATCAGTACATAGGAATACTGAAATTTTTATAGCAAAATTTATGATGAGTTTGACCTTGTAAAATAACAATGACAACAACATTTTGAGCAAGTATGCTAGAATCAGGACTATGAAACACAAAGTAATTATTTAATTGACATTCAGTTTTTAAATGCCAAACCCCTTTATTTAACTGGATTGAACTAGGTCTAATATTCATAACAGCTTTTGTTTTATCTACAAAATGAAATGTGAGAAGATGAAGGGGAACTGCATGAGAGATAAGGAAATTCCCTCTTATGTTCTTTCTTCTGTGTGATAAGAGCTTAGCATTCATATCAGAATGTTCTTTTAAATAAAAACTTTCCTTTTAGATTGTGAACCCCCCCCCCAAAATAGGAACTCCACAGGAAGACCAACAGAGTCAACTAAGCTGGAGTCTGAACCACCAACCAAAGAACATACATGGGCTGGACTTAGGCCTCCCCATACATACGTAGCAAATGTGCAGCTTGGTCTTCATGTGGGTCTCGAACAATCGGAACATGGCCTATCCCAAAAGCTGTTGCCTGTACATGGAATATGTTCTTCTAGCTAGGGTGCCTTCCTCTGCATCAATGGAAGAGGAAGTACCTAGCCTTGCAGACACTTGAAGTGGCAGCGTTGGGGGGGGGGATACCCAGTGGGTGGGTTGCCTGCTTAGAGGAAAGGGGAAGGGAGGATGGGGGAAGGGTTGTGGTAGGGAGTGACCAGGAGGCAGGCAGTGAGTAGGATGTAAAATGAATAAGTTAAAAAAATTAATTAAACTAAATAAAAACCTTCCCTTCTAAATATCAAAACCTATATTACTTTATAAACATGGGAGTTATAAAATGATTTTATTAAAATAAGTTTGATTATTTGCATATTTGGATGTCACACGTTGTTTCCTGGAATACATCATAAATATATACTGTATCTAATATCTTGCATACAATTGTAGAGTTTAGAAGATATCACATTGGTGGTTATCATACAGACACACACAGAGAGACAAAGAGAAAGAAAGAGACAGAGAGAGACAGAGAAAGAGAGAGGGAACCAGAAATCTTTCTCATGACATTTCTAGGATATTCTATGTAATGTCTTTTATGTACCAATGATCAAATTCTCATAATTGCTAAAGCAATTCAGTTATTCACCTTTAGACGTAATTACCAGTATCTTTAGTCATACTGAACAGCAGTGGAGCTCAAATCATACAAATCATGCTCTCCGGGTTTCTTTTATAGAAAGCTACTACCCTGCTTTGGAGTGCACCATACTGTGCCTTAACATAAGAGTAAGGGAAGAGAAAAAAACCTTGCTGTCTAGCCACATTTGGAGCCTTGGTTTAAGAAGACATGACTAAGAAATGCACATAGCTTCATCTCCTCTAGTTTAGAGATTAAGCTTCTGCTGACCTGTCCTGCTGTGAAGTGATTACAGCCTTGTAGTATGCCTGCAAGAGAAATCTCACTTGGAAGATGAGCTAATAAGTAAGACTTAACAAACACAAAGAGAAAACAAATACCATGAAATTTTACCCTTGAGGTAACAGAAATCATAAGAATAATAATTGCATCAATTGAAGTTCCTCATAAGGACAAATTATCTATAATGCTTTGTTCTAATAGCTTTACACATATTTCTCATCGTTGTTCCAATGGCCTTATTTTTTAAAAAGGTAGTATTAGCTTTGACCACTTGTGGCTTAGGTCTAGAGCAGCGTTTTTACTGCCAGTTTGTTCTGATTTCTGCGTCTGTATTTGGAAAGGAAAGAAGGTATACAGTAAGGCAAGTTCTTTAGAACATGGAAGATAGGAAGAAGAGAAAATGGGACCAGGGGACAGGGATAACAGTGAAAGACACAACCCAGTGCCAGCTTTCTCCAGTTCAGCACCACACCTAACATTTCCAGAACCTCTCAAAATAGCTCCATGAGCTAGGCACCAAGCTCCATTCTGTGAGGCGTGGAGAACAATCCATATTCACCCTGTAATATCTTGGCAGGCTCCAAGTGCTCATTTGTGGGTATGGTTAATACAACACTGACATCTTCCTAGTTTCTAAACTAATCCACCATCTTATTTTTATTAATGAACCTCAAAATCCTAATGCATGTACAGTGGTTCCAAATCCAGGTATATTGGACCTCATTACCAGTATTTTATTTCTTTAATATAGTCATAAAATGAGAAAGTCAGGAAGAAGAGTCAGGGTACAGATTTTTGATCATGTGATTGGGTCTTTCCAGTAAGTATTTGGAGTTACGGAAAGCAGAAGTCATGGGGAATTGTGACGGAAGTGACCATGTTTATTCCAGAGATAGCCCACTCAACTGGGCATTGCTTGTGTTCTTTAGAATATAGTATATAGACTAATTATTTTGGTATTATATTTTTTCTCTATAGAGGTATTGAAAAAGACTAAATCATCATTTTCTAATCAAAGTAAATGTTATTGTTTGAATCTGAATTGTCCTCTAGAGGCTCACTTGTCCTCAACTGGTTGTAGTATGTTGGGGAATTATAGGTATTTTGAATGTGGATCTTGGCTTGCAGTTCAAGATAACAGATGTTTGGGGAAATATATTGTTCTTCCACTTGCTGTTCAGGACCTGAATGTAGACATGAGGTTATGCTCATGAGGTTTCAGATGGGAGCAAGGATGCTATGGGTAACTAGACTGAAGCTCACTCATATCAAATTCTGGCAAGGAATATTTTGGCACTTTGTTCATCCTGAAAATGTGAGTGAAATCAGTTTAAAAGACTCACTTGAGTCTAGATTAATGGGCCAATATTTTGGCAGAGAAAATTTCAAGACAGCATAGAACTCAGGTTATGGTGTGGTTTCTTCTGGCTACTTTTTAGCCAGATTCACAGTGAGACTAAAAAGTAAAAAAGCAGAGTTAGAAGATGAAAAAAGGTCGGGGGAAAGGGTGGCAAGATGGCTCAGCTGTTAAGAGCACTTCCTTCTTTTGCAGAGTGCTTGGATTCAGTTCCAAGAACTGAACTCTAGTTCCAGAGGATTCCTGGCTTCCACAGATACTGTATGCACATGGTGTACAGATATACATGTAGGCAAAATACTCATAGCCGATACATAAATATGAATACATCCTGAAAATATTTTGTTCCAAAATTATAATCTTTGGCCCCCAAAGAAGCATGTTTAAGGCACAGAAATAAAAGCTGTAATTGTTAAAGAAACAAAAGCAAAGCACTTTATACTAAGTTGATAGGAAGATATCTTAAAGTCATTACAGGAATTAGTGAATTCCACTCTTTGAGGCTCCAGAGCTTAAAATTGTAAACACTTTTTGAAGAGATATCCAGTTGAATAGAGAATATATTCTACATTCAGCATAGTCTGCATGCATATAGGCATATAGGGAAATATTTAGGTTGAAAAGTGTCTGTATTTCAGAAACTGCAACATGGTCTAATGTACCCTGTTTTGCTGCAAGACATTGTTATAATATTCTCTGGGCTGGCTTTGCAAGCATTCGGAATGCCTGAAATCAGAAACATGAATGCTTTGTCATGGAGGAGGGTCGTTTTTTTTTTAATTTATTTTTATTTTATGCATATAGGTACTTTCCCCACATGTATATATGTGCACTATGTTCAAAGTCTGGTGCCTATGGAGGCCAGAAGATTAGAGTTGAATCCTCTGGAACTAGAGTTATATAAAGTTGTATGTATGGGTGCTGGGACTTGAACCCAGGTCTTTTGGAAGAATAACGGCTCTTAACTGCTGAGCCATCTCTTTAGAATGGTGAAGAGGTTTCAGGAAAGTCCATGCAGCTACAGCATATGAAGCAAGGGTGGATTCCCTTCAGGGGATGATGAACCTATAAGAGCGAATTGTAAACCACACCATGAACCCAGAATTTAGGATGTTGGGGATAAGAACATGACATTATGTATAAAAATATCAGATAACAAATGGATCCAACCTAAGAGATAAGCCTCATAGTCTCCAAACAGCAAAAGAGATAGGAATGAGGGTGACTAACTTGCTGGAGCACATATATATATAATTTTTTTGTAAATAGATAAAATCATTTTTATTCATGTTACACTGATTTATCATATTTCAAAATAATCATAGTTTTTAAATCACTGCATTTATTACATTCTCTAATAAAAGTTAAATAAAGCATTCCCTTTTTCTTCATTTTTTTCCTGTATTACCTTCAAATCAATTATTTAACATAATCTGTTAAATTAAATATACCATTTTTATAAAATATTGTTAATAAGGTAGAAAATTATGCATCCAGAAAAGTGAGCAATATTTAAGTTATGGAAAAATTAGCACAATATGATACTTTCTCTTATGAAGACTTGTAGGATTTGATTCATGTGAGAAATATTACATAATTAGCATCTTACTTAAACGTTAAATAGAAAAGCCAATATAATTCATTTGGAAGATGATTAAACATAGAAATTTCTTTTTTTTTTCCTTTTTTAATTTTTTTTTTTGCTTATTCACTTTATAACCCGTCCCAGTCACCCCCTCCCACAATCCTTCCCCATCTCTTGTTTTCTGAATACCCCCTCCTCCTGTATCCCCCACCCTGCCACTTTAAGTCTCTGAGAGGCTAGGTGCTTCCTCTCCCATTGAGGCCAGATGAGGCACCCAGCTAGAAGACCATACTCCATATACAGGCTGCATGTTTTGGGATAGCCCCCACTCCAGATGTTTGAGACCTACATGAAAACCAAGCTGCACATTTACAACATATGTGAAGGGAGCCCTAGGTCCAGCCCATGGAGGTAGATCTGTGTAGACTAGGTATGGCTGGAGCACATAAAATAACACACCACATGCATCCAAAGCAAGATGAGCAGTTATGGAATTTCTTCTCTCTCCTGATTTGCTTTTGTTCTTGCTTTGGTCACTTTCTCCCTTTCTAGGATCTAGTTTCCTCTTTTGGAAGGAAAATATTTACTCTCTACCAATGTATAATGAAAGCTTGAAATAACTTTTGATTTTTCAGGGATCACTGTTAGGTCCTAAGTCTCAGTAGCGGTTCTAGATTTAGACTTTTTGACAATATTGGGACAATGAAGACTGAAAACTTTTGAAGTTGGACTAAATGTATTTTGTGTTACAAGATGGGCATGGTCCTTTGGGGAGCAGGGGCAGAATATTAGGTCTTAAATATGCTGTGTCTTCCTTCAGCCCATGCTTTGGATAATGGACCCCAGATAGTGAAGCTTTTTTGGGAGACTGTGGAAACTTGGTGGGGTGAAGCTTTGGGTGATGGGCCATGGTGGGTATTTTTGAAGGTTTATTATTTCTGGCCACTTCTCTTATTTCTCAGTACTATCTTTGCTGTAGGATGAATTGTTCTTCTACCTTGATGCTTAAAACTTTTGAAACCATGAGCCAAAATTTAACTATCTTCCATGAAGCTATTTTTGTCAGGTCTTCTGGTCATAACAATGAGATAGCAATACTGTAAATGACGTAAGTATGGCTGATTATTCTCAGAGTCATGAAGGAGCAGCATTTTGAATACTGCAGATAATAAAGATGGTGATAAAAGCAGAACATGAAAGGAAGACCTGAAACAAAGTATCTCATTATATTGTACTTTCTCTACATTCAACTATAAATGCTGTGCTCAACCATGACTCCCAATTTCCTTAAGCTTCTTAGCAGAAATGAAATCTCTGCACATCGCATTTGGCATGTGTAGCTCTAGATAAAAGAGAGAAAGGAGGCTAATCTTTAAAGACATTTTTATCTTTCTCTAAAAATGGCATTCTTCACTGCCCTTTTTCTATGGGGGGTGAATAAAGATGACTTTGTATTTTAGGCACATCCAGTTTTTTCTTTGGTACAGAATTATCCAGTGACACAAAAGATGGAAGTACATAATACTTGACAATAATGAGCAATAGCAGAGTGTCTTGTGCCTGCACAATGGCTTCATTCTCCTCTGTACTCACTAATCTAACAACAAAAAACCAGGAGCATAGGAGAGAAGGAAATTCCTTTTCATTGTGTAGTTGGAGCAAACCTGGAGAGATTCTAAGACATAGCAGCTGATATCATCAAAGGTAATCCAAGTGACTCTCTATGGGCCATGAAAGGGCCTACCATTTAATCAAAAATCACTGAGCCTTCCCAGGAAGTGGGAACCAAACATTAAAGAGTGGACCCTCAACCCACACAGTAAGTTCTAAGAATAGGCAGACCCACCACCGAGTGCTCACTAGAGAACAAGCAATTTGCTACTAATTTTAAATTCTCCTTTCTTGCTTTAATGGTCTCTAAATGTTTGTATTATTGGCTGAATCTTGATCTTATTTAAGAAATTGTGACAAAAACAGATTGATCTCTGCATGGTCATATAGTTGTCGTAAAGTTAAGAGTTTGATGCTGGGCTGGTGTGAGAATGGTAAAGAAAAACAAAATTCAATGAACAAAACCACTGTTCTATTTCATATGCAATAGTTCTTCTAAGATCTTAAAGATGCTCCTGCTTAAGCCTGCTTTCGAAATAAGTAAACTGAGAGTCAAGGAGGTGGAGTAACTCAAGGCATAGCACAGTTAGGTGATTAAGCTTGAGTTTTTGCTTTTGTTTGTCCTTTTTTCTTTCCACTAATTTGCCTACCTTACTAGAGTCACTGTATAAGCATTAGTTCTAGTTTTTAAAAGTTAGATAGCAGAAATTTTAGAGTGAACATTTTTCTCATTAGACTCACAAGGATAAACACATACAACTGATGTGCTGCTCAAATGTTCCTCTTGTTGAATCTCAACACACAGTAAAGCTATGGCTTCTTAGAAATAACACACTTTTAGTATTTCAGGTGAGCTATTATACTTCTCTACTTCCTATCTTTATTATTTCTTTTATATTTTATTTGTGTTTTAATGGAATATTTAGAATAATGGCTATCCTAGACATAGAATATGCCTTAAAATATTAGCTTAGTTCAAGGACAGCCTGGACTATCTAGTGAAACCATTTTTAAAAAAAAAAAAAAAAAAAAAAAAGGAGTATGGGCTGGAATATGATTAGGAACATTTTTGCATATACAAGAACATATGCTCCACTATGTTCATAGCAGCCTTATTTATAATAGCCAGAAGGTGGAAAGAACCCAGATGTACTTCAACAAAGGGATGGATATAGAAAATGTGGTACATTTACACAATGGAGTACTACTCAGCTATTAAAAACAATGCATTCATGAAATTCTTAGGCAAATGGATGGAACTGGAAAATATCATCCTGAGTGAGTAACCCAATCACAAAGAACACACATGGTATGCACTCACTGATAAGTGGTTATTAATCCAAAAGCTCACAATACCTAAGATACAACACATAGATCACATGAAAATCAAGAAGAAGGAAGATCAAAGTGTGGTGCTCTTGTCCTTCTTAGAAGGAGTAACAAAATTCTCATGGGAGAAAATCCAGAGACAAAGTTTGGAGCAGAGACTAGAGGAGGGGCCTTCTGGAGACCATTCCACCTGGGTATCCATCCATGTGCAGTCACCAAATGCAGACACTGTTATGGATGCCAGCAAGTGCATGCTGATAGAAGCCTGAGATATCTGGCTCCTGAGAGGCTCTTCCAGAGCCTAACATATACAGAGGCAGATGCTCGCAACTAACCATTGAGCAGATCATGGAGTCCCCAATAGATGAGTTAGAGAGAAGACTGAAGGAGCTGAAGGGGCTTGCTGCCCTATGGAGAGAGTGACAAAACCAACAAACCAGAGCTCCCAGGGTCTAAACCACCAGCCTGGGAACACACATGAAAGGAACCATGGCTCCAGCTGTATATGTAGTAGAGGATGGCCTTGTTGGGCATCATTGGGAGAGGAAGTCCTTGGTCTCATGAAGACTGGAAGCCCCATTGTGGGGAATTTGAGGGCAGGGAGATGGGAGTGGGAGACTGGGTGGGGAAACATAGAAGTAGGAGGTGGGCGGATGGGATAAGGGGGTTCCTGGGAGGAGGAATGGGGAAAGGGAATAATATCTGAAATGTAAATAAATAAAATATCCAATAAAAAACAGATAATGGAACTGGCTATTGCAGTCGAGCATTTGAGACTTCTTGTCTACAATTTAATATTACCCATATTACTGGGATGCCTAACAATCCTCAAGGACAAGGTATTGTGGAATGGGCCCATAGAATTTAAAAACAATAACTTCATTAAATAAAAAAGGGGGAGGTATATTCCCGTACACCACGAATTTATTTAAACCATACTCTCTTTAAATTTTTTTAAAAAAAATTTAGATGCCAAGGAACTTTCTGCTGAGTGTCTATGGCACCCTACTATTAGGCATATTTATGTCTAGGTGAAAAGGAAGGATCTACTTACTCGCATATGGCATGATCCTGATCAGGTATTTAATATGGGGAAGAGGGCAGGTTTGTGTTTTTTCTGCAGGATGCTGAAGGAGCATGGTGACTGCCAGAGTGATTGGTGAGACATGCTGATGATGGGACAAAGAATGATGCTTACCTGTGATTTAGCTGAGTCCCCTGACAATGGTGACTGGGAAGCTGTATTAGACATATGTTCCTGACCCACCTTTGCTTCCCTATATCACAGATGGTACAAACTGCCTAGCCTCAAGTTTATAGATCTTGTTGAACAGAGAACCAAAAAGAGAAGTTATAATGACTCTTGTATTTTTCTTAAATGTGACCAGTTATTCAGACTCAATCATGGACTGGTCTAGAAATCTATCAAGTATTGGAAATAACAGTCTTCATTTGGAAGGCTGGTTCTGGACATTTTCAGAGACATATTTGGAAGTTAGCTGCAGTTCTCTATGATGTGATGATAGCAAAAGATAAAATTTCAAACAAGTGTTAGTGCATGTGTTAAGTGTTAGTTGTCATGTTAAAATTACTTTTGTTTCTTCTAAAGTATTTAATGTAAGTTGTATTGATTGTACACTTTCTAATTGTGTTAGTGTGTTGAAACCTGGCATGTCTGTTATGGTGGTCTATCAACCAGCTTTTGTTTTATTGCCCTGAGTATTACAGGACCTTGCTATCTGAAAAAAGCTTGCAAGTACTGGAAGAAGTGGGTCGGGCTTTAAACAGAAGCAAGAGGGTAGTGGGTTTGATTATTGCTGGTATAACAGCTTTAATTACATTAATTGCTAGTACCACTGCTTCTGCAATTGCTTTGACACGAGAAGTTAAGACGGCTACTTTTGTTAAACATTTAGCAAAAAAATGTTACTAATGTGTTGAGTATACAAGAGAATTTAGAAAGGCATTTGGAACATCATATTGATGCTCTTTATCCTACTCAAATTGTTGGAAGGAGATTCAGAATTTAAGAGTAAGGAGTCCTCTTATCTCCTTTTACAAAGCTCAAGTCCAAGTGGATAAAGGATCTTCACACAAAACCAGATACACTGAGACTAATACAAGAGAAGGGGGGAAGAATCTCAAATACCTGGGCACAGGGAAAAAGTTCTGAACAGAACACCAATGGCTTATGCTCTAGGAGCAAGAATTGCAATGGGACCTCATAAAATTGCAAAGCTATTGTAGCAAGGACAATGTCAATAGGAAAAAAGGCAACCAACAGATTGGGAAAAGATCTTTACCATCCTACATCTGATGAGGGCTAATATCCAATATATACAAAGAACTCAAGAAATTAGACTCCAGACAACCAAATAACTCTATTTAAAATGGGGTACAGAACTAAACAAAGAATTCTCATTGAGGAAACTCTAATGGCTGAGAAGCACCTAAAGAAATGTTCAACATCCTTAGTCATCAGGCAAATGCAAATCAAAGCAACCCTGAGATTCCACCACACACCAGTCAGAATGGCTAAGATCAAAAGCTCAGGTGATAGCAGATGCTGGCGAGGATGTGGAGAAAGAGGAACACTCCTCCATTGTTGGTGGGATTGCAAGCTGGTACAACCACTCTGGAAATCAGTCTGGCGGTTCCTCAGAGAATGGACATAGCATTACCTGAGGACCCAGCTATACCACTCCTGGGCATATATCCAGAAGATGCTCCAACATATAACAAGGACATATGCTCCACTATGTTCATAGCAGCCTTATTTATAATAGCCAGAAGCTAGAAAGAACCTAGATGTACTTCAACAGAGTAATGGATACAAAAATGTGGTACATTTACATAATGGAGTATTAGTCAGATATTAAAAATAATGAATTCTTGAAATTCTTAGGTAAATGAATGGAACTAGAAAATATTATCCTGAGTGAGGTAGCCCAATCACAAAAGAACACACATGGTATGCACTCATTGATAAGTGGATATTAACCCAAAGGCTCTCAGTACCAGATCCAACTCACAGTCCACATGAAGTTCATGAAGAAGAAGACCAAAGTGTGGGTGTTTTGGTTCTTCTTAGAAGAAGTAACAAAATACTCAAGGGAGCAAATATGGAGACAAAGCATGGGACAGAACTTAAGGAGGGGTCTCAAGAGTTTTCCACCTGGGTATCCATCCCATGTGTAGTCACCAAAGGTAGTTGGTGATGTGGATGTCAGGAAGTGTATGCTGACAGGAGCCTGATATAGCTGTCTCTTTAGAGGTCTGCCAGAGCCTGACATATATAGAGGCAGATGCTCACAGGTAACCATTGAACTGATCATGGGGTTCCCAATGGAGGAGTGAGAGAGAAGACTGAAGGAGCTGAAAAGGTGTGTGGCCCCATGGGGACAGCAATAATACCAACCAACCAGAGCTCCCAGGGTCTAAACCACCAGCCTGGGAGCACATAAGGAGGGACTCATGGCTCCAGCTGTATATGTAGGGGAGGATGTCCTTGTTGGGCATAGGTGGGAGAGGAGGTCCTTGGTCCAGTGAAGGCTGGATGCCCCAGCATAGGTGAATTCGAGGGTGGGGAGGTGGGAGTGGCCGAGTGGATGGGGGCACATCCTCATTGAAGCAGGAGGAGGGGGAGGGCATAGGGAGTTCCTGAGTGGAAGGGAAATGGGGAAAGGGGATTACATCTGAAGTGTAAATAAAATATCCAATAAAAAAAGGAAAAAAAAAAGAGTAAGGAGTTATCTTGTGTGCCATGCCAAATACCAATGGAGTTGTGTTACTTCTAAAATTTACAATGATAGTCATAATTAGGAAAAAGTTGAAAGACACTAGCAGGATACTTGGCATAATTCTAACACCTCTGTGGATATTTTATCTTGCATAGTGAGATTATAAATTTAAAGTATGCTGCCTGCTGAGCTTTGATGCTACAGATACTACTCATAAAATTATCCATGGCTTGAGGTCAGTATTTCCATTTTGGTCAAGCTTCAAGAATGCAATATATAACTTGATCATGCTAGTCCTTGTTGTCCTGGGAATATTTTATTCCTGCCCATCTTGTTAAAACTTGTCTTTAACAACATCGACATGTTGGCAGCCAAAGTACATGGCTTGATACTGAAAATGGACCTCCAGATAGAATTATTAATTTAACAGGCTGGCAAGCCAAGGGTGGTTAAGATTCTGCACAGAGCCTTACCAAACTAAGACAGAAGTGCATTGCTTTTGAAAATGCATATTCTGTGACCAGTAAGGAAGGCATTCTTGTTAGACAACCTAAGACAGGCTCAGTCTTGTATATGCCATAAATAAGGGGGAGGGATGTGGAGAGCTTTTGGGACTGCTTGACAGGAATCTGACATGGTCCAAGGAAATGGGCTGCTTGCAGGAATGTGACATTCAGCTAGAATAAAGAAGTAATTTCAGTCAGGAATCTAAATCTTCAGCTAGAACTAAGAAGTAGGCTTCAGTCATTAAAATGACTTTGGGCTAGAACAGAGAAATAGGCTCAGATATTTTGGTCATCCTGATAAGCCCTTAGAAACAGTGATCATGGGACTTTGTTTATTGCTTCATTCGTTCGTTGACTATTTGTATTTATTGTCCTGCTTGTTCCTTGACTATTTGCATCTATTGTATTGCTAGTTCTTCCACCTAGAACTGGTCTTAATACTTACTTGTAATTAAAATAGTATAAAAGGAGATTGAGGAAAAAAAGAATACTTGTTGCTCTTAAAGAGGGCCAGGTTCAGTTACCTGATCCTACCTTGAGGTTCACAACCATCTTAACTCTAGTTACAGGAAATCTAAACCCCTCTTCTGGCTGCTGTGGGTACCAGGAATTCATGTAGAAATACATGCATGAAAGAAATACACTCACACACATTAAATAATATATAAATAAATTAAATATCTAAAGACAATGACTGTCTGTCTCAGAGAACCTAACAGTAACCATATTTTACCAGGAAAGTGTTAATGTGGAAAGTCTTAAGGCCCCTCCCTGATCTACAATGAGGTATTGACAGACCCAGTATTACTCAGGACCAGTACAAGCAACCACAACTGCTGTGAGCTCACAGTAATGCCATGCCCTTTGTATTTTGTAGTCATTTCTCACACCTCCAGGATTTTAACGTTTCCACTCCTTCTTCTTCTATAATTTCTCTGAAACTTAGAGAAAGTGATTTGAATGTCTTGTTTTGGACTGAACACTCAATTGTCAGATCTAGTAAAAACAGTGGGTCACAAAGAACATGCAGGGACTAGACAGAGACCCCCTACACATTGGAATATGTGGGTTGCTTGGTCTTCATGTGGGTCCCCTAACAACTGGACTGGAAACTATCCCTGACTCTGTTGCCTGCCACTGGATTCCCAGCCCCTAACTGGACTTCCTGGTTGGGCCTCAGTGGAAGAGGATGTGCTTAGTCCTGCTGGGGCTGGATGTATCAGTTCAAGGTGGTACCCAAGGGGGGGGATTCCCTTCTCTTCAGAGAAGGAGTAATGGGAGAGAGATTTGTAAATAAATCATATTATCATCAAACTCAAGTGACTATATTAGCATCTCATTTGTGGCCACACAAGTTGTAAAGCTAAATTTCTGAGTTTTGTAATCTCGGTTCCATAGGAGCAAAGTGTCCAGTCCTATGCCAACCCACCCATGTTCCTTTCATTGCTTACTCATTGTCAATGTCACCGTTCATCTTGTTATCTAAGTCTGAGAAAACAGCCTCAATGGAAATGGCCTACTGATGATGCTACATTTCTATCAGAACAATTGTGTGTGACCACTCAGGCCATTAATGCAGATTGCTGAATTAGGGATTCTGGATGGTTTTTTTCAACCATGCCATCCTAAGCAAGTTATCTAAATGGATAGTGCTACCTCAGTTTACCTATTTTAAAAAGGGGAAACAGGACCAATTTTCTAAATGAGTTATTCTGGTATGTACTGCTACCAGCCAGATTTCTCTACATGCTTATGTCGGAGACTTTGTCTTCTCTTCTGTGTGATGAATGAGTTTTCCATGCTCCTGGCTAAGGTTCAACTGGTAGTTCTGATGCTTTTTCATCTTCTTAAGGACATGGTTCCATATTTTTCCCCTCTCACAACTCACAAACTTTTTCTTCTCTGGCATATCTTTTCAATACATTAGTATGCTATTAATTCATTTCTCTTCTGTACCATTTCATAGTTTGCATGACTATTGCACTCAGTCCCATCATATCAAAGTCCCCCAAACCCTTACATTATTAAATTTGGTGGTCAGCTCATCAGTATTTAAATAACTTGACATTTGGGCAGACCTCACGTGGTTGATTAGTTCCACTTCTTTGGGATATTTTCTTTTACTCAGCTGTCAGGATACATGCTCCCCTGGCCTCCCTCCTGATTTAGGTCATTGTCCTCCTGATTTCTCATTCTAGGTCTTAGGGCCTTTTCTTGTGGCCCTCCATTTGGACTTATTTGCTCTTTCTCTTTTCTAATCTTTAGTCAGCTCATACACTCTGATGCTTTCATTGTATATCATCAGGAAAGAAAACAATGTACTTGCTCACGGTTTGAACACAGTTTGTGAAACAAATACCATAGCCACCTTGCATTTAAGAATGGTTAAACTTAAAAAACTGAAGGAGTGGAGCTGTGGGAGTTGCTTCTGGGGAGAAGCTAAGGATCTCTCTTTGGGAATATGTTTTTTAGAACGTCTGTAAACATCCATGTAGAGAAGTTGATCAGCAGCTCACTGCAGGACACTCAAAACAGAGATCTGGATTTGGTTGTGTCTGCCTTTTTAAAAAATAAGCCCTACAGGCTATTTGCCATTTCTACACCTTCCCCCCACCCCCATCCAATACATTGAAAATAATCCAGTCACTTCTTTGCAATTAGAAGGAAATGGGTTAGTCTATCCTTTCAGCTCCAGTTCACTGCAAATATTTTAGATGTTGGATAATGGGTTGCATCTTATCTTCTTTAAAAATAACAAAATAATGTAAGAAAGGTAAACCACAATTTTTTCCTAGGAGGTGGAAAGAAGTATACCTCTAGATTAGTGCACGCCAAGTCATTTGTTCTTCACTGTAACTGTCTGTGCTCTGGAGGATGAGCACACTGTTTGAACACAGCATTCTGTGTTCCTCAGCAGAGATGGAAAAGGGTGAGTTGCCCAGGAAAACATTTTTATCCTCTCTAATGTTCTGTGGGATGAAGGACCCTGGAGAACAGGCACTCATTCCAGTAACTGTGGTTCTGATTTCCCTGTTAATTTCTTTTACATGCAACTAGGCAATACTAGGTAGGTACTGTAAAGATTCCTGCCAACTGATTAGAATATTTGAGTTGACTTGTAAAAGTGAGTCAGCTCAAACTCTTATCTTAAAGGACATTTTTCGTGCGTTTTCACCAGAGGCCTTTTGTGGTATTTCTGTTTTAGTCTAATATAAATTATTGCTTGCATCGAAGGCCATGAGATGATGAAAATATCCACAAGCTACTGATGTAAAATATAAAGCTTCCATGTCTGGACATTATGGTTTTGTAGTACTTGAAAATAGAAATGTCATACGGGTATAGTATTGTATCTCATATAAAATCTGCAATGGAATTCTATATTTTAGAGGTACCCATGGCTTACATTTAATATGGAAAATTAGAAGTTAAATCACAGTGCAGTAAAACTGACTCCTCAGGCAATCACCTCACAATCTGAGAGCTGCAACACAACCTGAAGGGAGCATAGCTTTAACTTGGTGCTTCAAATGATTTGCAAAAAATCTGTCTTCCTTTTAATGCTATGAGCATGTGAACAGCATATGTTTGTTTCTAAGCATAACACATACATCATATGTCTTATATGAGATAAAGGAATGTTCATTTGGTCCTTAATATATGTTATTAGATATATTATTTTTTGCTGCTGTTAATCTATTTATCCCTAACATATTCACAATACTGTTATCTCAGCTCTATAAAAGAAAAAGATTATTATAAATAAAACATTTTAATTTTTAATTAACTCAATATCTACATAAAAAATTCCAAATACAAAGGTAGTACAATTACATTAAAATACATATCTGTATTCCTATATACAGGCATGCAAGTAATAATGAGTCAATATTTATAGATTACTTATAGTTGGGAAGAAATCATGAAAGTGAATTTTGTCATGAGGCCTCATGGAAAAGTTAGGGATTTTGGAGAAAACTGTTTTAAATTAAGATTTCACACTGGAGGGGCTAGAAAGTTATCTTAGAGGTTAAGAGTGCATGTTGTTCCTGAGGACGACTCATGTTCAACTCTCCAAGCTCATGTTAGGTAGCTTTCAGCCACAAATATCGTCAGGTACAGGGAATCATACAGCTCGGACCTTTGTGGGCTCCTGTATGTGCGCACGCACACACACACAAAACCCACACACCAACACATACACACTTAAAAATAATCAGGAAAGATTTCAACACTCAGTTATGAAACATCATAAACCTCACAGTTACAATATAAGGAGCTAAGCTTTACATGTCTCTGATATACAGGGCACTCCTCTCCTGTTCTTTTTCCTTCTATCCCCCTCTCCTCTTTCTTTCTTCCTTCTGTCTTGCCTCCAACCTTCTCCTCCTTCTTCCTTTTTCTCATTATTTTCGTCATTCTAACAGTTCACAATTGGTATTCTCTCACAGGATACTTAACCAAGCCTGTGAATTTGAGATATATTTAAAAATATTATCTGGTCATTGTTTGTATTTAATATTGTATATTAATTGCAGAGCATTAATCATACTGATACTTCCACAAACCACATGGTCACACAATAGCCATAGCAACTGCATAATTATACAAATGGCTTATTAAGTATTTAAATTAGTCACAATGGTATATTTTATGAGAAAGAAGACCCTAAGAAACATCATTTAATCATAACTTTTTAATATAACTACTTATTCATTAAATATAAAAACATAGGCAAAAATAGAAGTGCTTTCATTGGAAACCATTTCAAACGGCTCTCTCTGTGTTTCACTGAGGAAGTTATAAAATATAAAGTTGCTAAACAGTGAGAGACATTCCAAGCCTTCCCTTTAGAAGGAACTTCAAGGAAGTCTCCATCCATTTTTTCTAATAAATGGATCTACCTGTTGTTTATGTGTGGTTTATTTTCTTTTTCTTCAACTCAAAATTACAAGCTTCTTTTACAAAGTACATTTCCCAATATCAGTCCTCTGCAAACACCACATCAGCCCATATCTCTGTTCTCAACTCTACAATGCCATTGCTTAGTGTGTACATACAGTGAGCTTCTTGCCTGCTTCTGAGAGCTCTTTAATGTCATCATAACTGCTCTGTGTGGGCCAACTTTTAGGAGAGAGAACAGTTTGGAGGGTCCACAATCAATACAGAGAGATAATATGAAACAACTAGGACCGCCAAACGGCTATAGAAATCAATACATCTATACATGTTTATGTTTTGGGATCTCTATTATTAAGATAATTGCCTCTACTTTTTAGCTGCTTTATCATAAAGACTAAGGAAAGATAAGATGATTCTCCAAGGGATTGTGAGAAACTTTCTTTTACAGTCAATAAAAGTGTAGTCATATTTTGTTCTTACATATAACCTGTGGTCAGGAACAGCCAAGAATACAAAAAAAAAAAAAAAAAAATCAATTTGAAGTAGAGCTAGCAGTACAAATACAGTAGCCGAGTTCTCAAGGTCCACATGAGGCCACAGGCTTCTCGGAAGCAATAACCTCATTCCTGATATCTGAAATTCAGAAAATTCTTTTACAAATATGGACTCATTACTATGTGTTGGAGGACCTACCAAAATTTTGTACATATGAAAATGATCACATCCTTGAGAGAATTATTTCCATGTATGTTATGTACCTTCTTCTGTAACTCTTCTTGTTTCTATAATGGACAACAATAAGGTGACTGCACATAGAAACACAGAGACATGCTCTTTAAGGAATGACATATGTAGAATCTCAATGGGGTTTTATGAGGAATGTGAATTGTGAGATAAGGAGACAGCTTCAACCTTGCTTTCAATGCTTATAGGTATTTTGCAAAAATGGCTGGGAGAAATACAGCAGTTGATGTACTGTGATGCCTCTCAAAGTAAGGAAATGAATGTCCACATATATCTGTAATACTGGAAGAGAAATATCAAACAAATGAAAATACTCATACCTAGGGTTAAGAATATAATGGAGGACTGTGGTAGTAAATATTTAATCACACATTGGAGTTTCTACCCAATCTTTGGTCATTCAGTTCCCAAATAAAAGATACACAAGTTTTATATTTATAATAAGCCTTTAATGTACTAGAGCTGGGCAGGTGTCTACCCTCTATGCTATTGGTATCTACTTCCCTATCAGTAACTCTGAATTATAACTTGCCATGTTTCATCTGGGTAGCACTTGACTCCAATTAGGCAGCCCTCATGGGCTGGCAATGTTTTTATGTCTCATTTAGCCCATGGCATCTTCTCCTCTATTCACTTTCTCTCCCTTGTCCAACTTATGGTCTCTCCTCAGACTGCAGGCCTGGGAACCCACACCCCAGTTGTCTCTCTTCTGACCGGATATAGGTTGTAGGCATCTTTATTCACCAGTCATTTATAACCTGGAGGGCAAAGTTACATAGCATCACTTGTGAATGCATGTTTTTCTCGTCCCTAGGGGCAACCAGGCCTTGGGAGCCAGTATTTGGCATTACAATATATAGTAAAAGACCAAACCTTAGCATATCTCCTTTTTTGTCCAAATAAAAAAGCTAGTTCTCGGGTTCCTTCCGGTCTGCACTGGAGCACTGAGCAAACCTTGGGCATCAACTCTGCACCCAATACTACAAAACCCAGAGGTAGCTGGACTCCCAGGAGCTCTAACACACTCAGGATCTTAGGTGAGGAGGCAGCGACACATGCCCCAAACAGGGAGTAATTGGGACCCGTGAGGATGCAGGAACTCACTCCTGGCCAGTGGCACTGGTTCCTTCCAGTCTGTGCCAGTACACTGAGCAGACCTTGAGTGTCAACTCTGCACCCAATCACACAAAACGCAGAGGAGGCTGGAATCCCAGGAGCTCTAACACACTTAGGAACATAGGATCATAGGATCACAGGATCTCAGAAGATTGGTCACACCAAGATTTCAGGATCCCAGAGGATCTTACACCCAGGTTCTCAGAATCACAGGATCACATGATCACAGAGACAGCTGGACTCTGAGGAGATCTGACACAATCAAGATGACAGGAGAGACAGGCTCCAGTCACAGACAGTGAGTGCAGGTAGCACTAGAGTTAATCAGATGGCGAAAGGCAAGCACAAGAACATAAGCAACAGAAACCAAAGTTACTTGGCATCATCAGAACCCAGTTCTCCCACCATAGCAAGCCCTGGACACCCCACCACACTGGAAAATCAAGATTCAGATTTAAAATCACTTCTCATGATGATGATAGAGGACTTTAAGAAGGATATAAATAATTCTCTCAAAGAAATACAGGAGAACACAGGCAAACAGGTAGAAGCCTTAAAGGGGAAACACAAAAATCCCTTAAAGAATTATAAGAAAACACAACCAAACAAGTGAAGGAATTGAACAAAACCATCCAGGATCTAAAAATGGAAGTAGAAATAATAAAGGAATCACAAAGGGAGACTACCCTGGAGATAGAAAACCTAGCAAAGAGATCAGAAGTCATGGACGTAAGCATCACCAACAGAATACAAGAGATAGAAGAGAGAATCTCAGTTGCAGAAGATATCATAGAAAATATTGACACAACTATTAAAGAAAATGCAAACTCAAAAAGCTTCTAACCTAAAACATCCAGGAAATCCAGGACACAATGAGAAGACCAAAACAAAGATAATAAGTATAGAAGAGAGTGAAGATTCCCAACTTAAAGGGCTAGTAAAAACAAACAAACAAACAAACAAAAAAAAAAAACTAAAGCTGGTCTTCAATAATAACAAAAACAATGGAAAGCCCACATACTGAAAACTAAACAGTGCTCTATTCAGTGATAACTTGGCCAGAGAAGAAATAAAGAAAGAAATTAAAGACTTTTTAGAATTTAGTGAAAATGAAGGCACATCATACCAAAACTTATGGGACACAATGAAAGCAGTGCTAAGAGGAAAACTCATAGCTCTAAGTGCCTACAAAAAGGAGCTGGAGAGAGCATATACTAGCAGCTTGACAACACACCTGAAAGCTCTAGAACAAAAAGAAGCAAACACACCAAAGAGGAGTAGATGGCAGGAAATAATCAAACTCAGGGCTGAAATCAATCAAGTAGAAACAAAGAACTCTACAAAGAATCAACAAAACCAGGAGCTGGTTCTTTGAGAAAATCAACAAGATAGATAAACTCTTAGGCAGACTAATCAGAGGGCAGAGAGACAGTATCCAAATTAGTAAGATCAGAACTGAAAAGGGAGACATAACAACAGAAACTGAAGAAATTCAAAAAATTCTCAGATCCTACTACAAAAGCCTATACTCAACAAAACTGGAAAATCTGGATAAAATGGACAATTTTCTAGACAGATACCAGATACCAAAGTTAAATCAGGAGCAGATAAACCATCTAAACAGTCTCATAACCCCTAAAGAAATAGAAGCAGTCATTAAAAGTCTCCCACCAAAAAAAGCCCAGGACCAGATGGTTTTAGTGCAGAGTTCTATCAGACCTTCTAAGAAGAGCTAATACCAATTCTCTTTAAACTATTCCACAAATTAGAAACAGAGGGAACACTACCCAATTAGTTCTATGAAGCCACAATTACGCTCATATCTAACCACACAAAGACGCAACAATGAACGAGAACTTAAGACCAGTCTCTCTTATGAATATCGATGCAAAAATACTCAATAAAATTCTCGCAAACTGAATCCAAGAGCACATCAAAACAATCATCCATTATGATCAAGTAAGTTTTATCCCAGGAGTGCAGGGATGGTTCAATACACTGAAATTCATCAATGTAATCCACTATATAAACAAACTCAAAGAGGGGGAAAAAACCACATGATCATCTCACTAGATGCTGAGAAAGTATTTGACAAAATTCAACACCCCTTCATGGTAAAGTCTTGGAAAGATCAGGAATTCAAGGCCCATACCTAAACATAGTAAAAGCAATATACAGCAAACCAGTAACCAACATCAAACTAAATGGAGAGAATCTTGAAGCAATCTGACTAAAATAAGGGACTAGACAAGGCTGCCCACTCACTCTCTACCTATTCAATATAGTACTGGAAGTCCTAGCCAGAGCAATTAGGTAACAAAACGAGGTCAAAGGAGTAAAAATAGGAAAGGAAGAAGTCAAAATTTCACTATTTGAAGATGATATGATAGTATACTTAAGTGACCCCAAAACTTCCACCAGAGAACTCCTAAACCTGATAAACAACTTCAGCAAAGTGACTGGATATAAAATCAACTCAAACAAATCAGTAACCTTCCTCTACTCAAAGGATAAGCAGGCTGAGAAAGAAATTAGGGAAATGACACCCTTCACAATAGTCACAAATAATATAAAATACCTTGATGTGAATCTAACCAAGAAAGTGAAAGATCTGTATGACAAGAACTTCAAGTCCTTGAAGAAAGAAAGTAAAGATCTCAGAAGATGGAAAGATCTCCCAAGCTCATAGATTGGCAGGATTAACACAGTAAAAATGGCCATCTTACTGAAAGCAATCTACAGATTCAATGCAATCCCCATCAAAATTCCAAATAAATTCTTCATAAAGTTAGAAAGAGCAATTTGCAAATTCATTTGATACAACAAAAAAATCAGGATAGCAAAAACAATCCTCAACAATAAAAGAACTTCTGGGGGAATCACCTTCCCGGATCTTAAGCTGTACTGTAGAACAATAGTGATGATAACTACATGGTATTGGCACAGAGACAGGCAGTAAGATAAGTGGAATAGAATTTAAGACACCAAAATGAACCCACACACCTACGGTCACTTGATCTTTGACAAATGAGCTAAAACTGTCCAATGGAAAAAGGACAGCATTTTCAACAAATGGTGCTGGTTCAACTGGAGGTCAGCATATAGAAGAATGAAGATCAGTCCATTCTTATCTCCTTGTACAAAGGTCAAGTCTAAGAGGATCAAGGACCTCTACATAAAACCAGTTACACTGAAACCAATAGAAGAGAAAGTGGGGAAGAGCCTCGAACACATGGGCACAGGGGAAAAGTTCCTGAACAGAACATTAATTGTTTATGCTCTAAGAGCAAAAATTGACAAATGGGACCTCATAAAACTGCAAAGCTTCTGTAAGCAAAGGACACTGTCATTAGCACAAAATGGCAGCCAACATATTGGGAAAAGATCTTTACCAATCTTAGGTATGATAGAAGCCTACTATCCAATATATATAAAAAAACTGAAAAAATTATACTCTAGACAAGAAAATAACCCAATTTCAAAATGGGCTACAGAGCTTAACAAAGAATTCTCAAGTGAGGAAACTCGAATGGTCAAAAAGCACCTAAAAATGTGTTCAGCATCCTTAGTCATCAGGCAAATGCAAATCAAAACAACCCTGAGATTCTACTTCACACCAGTCAGAATGACTAAGATCAAAATCTCAGATGACAGCAGATGCTGGTGAGGATGTGGAAAAGAGAGGAAAACTCTTCCATTGTTGGTGGGCTTGTAAGCTTGTACAACCACTCTGGAAATCAGTCTGGCAGTTCCTCAGAGAAGTGGACACAGTATTACCCGAGGACCCACCCATTCCTCTCCTGAGCGTATACCCAAAAGATGCTCCAACATATCACAAGAACACATGCTCCACTATGTTCATAGCAGCCTTATTGATAATAGCCAGAAGCTGAAGAGAACCCAGATGTCCCTCAACAGAGGAATGAATACAGAAAATGTGGTACATTTACACAATGGAGTATTAAAAACAATGAATTCCTGAAATTCTTAGGCGTTGGATGGAAATGGAAAATATCATCCTGAATGAGGTAACCCAATCACAGAAGAGCACACTGATAAGTGGATATTAGCCCAAAAGCTAACAAACCTAAGATACAACTCACAGACCACAAGAAGCTCAAGAAAAGGAAGGCCAAATTGTGGGTGCTTCGGTCCTCCTTAGAAGGAGTAACAAACTACTCATGGGAGCAAGTACAGTGACAAAGTATGGAGCAGAGACTGGAGGAGGGACTATCTGAAGACTGCCCTACCTGGAGATCTATCCCATATGCAGTCAGCAAATGCAGATACTGTTGTGGATATCAGAAAGTGCATGCTGACAGGAGCCTGATATACCTGGTTCCTGGGAGGCTCTGCCAGAGCCTGACAAAAACAGAGGCAGATGCTCACAGCTAACCATTGAACTGATCACAATGTCCCCAATGGAGGAATTAAAGAGAAGATTGAAGGAATTGAAGGGGAGAGCGGCAATACCAACCAACCAGAGCTACCAGGATCTAAACTGCCACCCTAGAACACAAATGGAGGGACCCATGGCTCCTGCTGTCTAGGTAGTTGAGAATAGCCTTGTCAGGCTTCAATGGGAGAGGAAGTCCTTGGTCTCCTGAAGGCTGGAAGCCCCAGTGTGGGGGAATTCGACGACAGCGGGGAGACAGGAGTGGGTGGATGGGTGGGGGAACACTCTCATAGAAGTAGAAGGAGGCGGGATGAGATAAGGAGTTTCTTGGAGGGGGAAATAGGGAAAGGGAATAACATCTGAAATGTAAATAAATAAAATATACAATAAAAAAACAGATAATAGAACTGGCAATTGCAGCCGAGCATTTGAGACTTTTTGTCAACAATTTAATATTACCCATATTACTGGGATTCCTTATAATCCTCAAGGACAAGTATTGTGTATAGCTCATAGGCCTGAGGCAACAACTAAATATGGCAATGTAAGTGGAGTAAAAAGTGAAGTGCAGAGCTAGAGTACGGTCTCAAATTTATATATAGTTATATATATATATAGTTATACATAGTTATAGATAAATATCATGCTAGTATATCTATAACGCTTACTTAAAATGTTATGGTATGTACAGCTTACTCATAAGATGTGTAGACACCTATATACACAGAGTCTCACTGTGTAAATGGGCTACCCATTTGTCTGCTGAAGCTCTCACAGAATCTTAAACTCGTGTGGCTATGAACTCACTTCTGGTAGATGATAGAGGAATATGTACTGTAAAATAATAAAAGAACAGCATTGGTAGAATTAAAAAAGGAGACAGAAGGAGTGGGAGGTGTTCTTTGGAAGTTAAGTACTCCACTATATGTCTTCACATAATTAAGTCATTCTCTGACTGCCATTTTTAAGGAAAAAACAAACACAGTTTTTAGCCCCCACATGTACAGGCCTTGGAGAGAGCTAGTGTGTACAACCATCTGGATGATGTTTGCATAAGACACTGAATACATCTGGTCACTAATAGCAATAATCACTCTTTGCTTAAAGTTATCATTTAGAAAAAAGAAACCATGCTGCTGACAACTATGAGTCAGGTAAGTGCATTCTGATCATATTAATATTACTTTTACAATATTTACTGGGCAATCAGTTAGTTTGAGAGAAGCTGGAGAAGTGCAGTTTTTATATTTTCAACGATTATACAATCTGGTTTACATGAACAGCTTTTAATCAGCTCCAAGACACCAAAAGTTACAGTGTTATAAAAGAATTGAAAACCCAGGGATCTTGATGAGACTAAACTGTGATATGGTATGGAATGAAAGTTTTCCTTGGGTTACAGAGAATGTAGTCATCCTCCTGGTGGAAATTTGAGCGGGGATATTAAAATAAAGAAATATAATATGAAAAAATTATCATAGGGGGAGACTTGTACACAGTCACACCAGTGAAACTATGCAGAGAAGATGCAATGACAGCCATTTACACAACAAGGGGAGAGGACTGAGTCAGCCCCTGTTTCATAATGCTGCCCCATTACGTCATAATTTCCAGGAGACATTTTTCTTTCAATATTCAGTGCATAGTTGATTTTGAAAATTCTTAAAGGTTTTTAGAAAAACAACTAGAGGCTCTTGGATTCCAGATAGAGAGTTAAAACCAATTTTGTTTGGGCTTTGAAGTCACAGATTTGGCAGGGGGGCTTCTAGCATGTTCTGTAGGAAGGACAAGATGAGACTGATAAATATGTAGGAAGATTGAGCAAGGAAATTGGCCAAAGAGTGACAGAGTGAGTGAAGTTGTTAATTTAGATTGAAGAAATTGTTTATAAGCTGGAAAGATGGCTAGATAGTACAAGTAAGAAACAACAGATTAGTCTCAGGGATGAACATGTCTTGCACTTTGTGATGACTTATTAAGATGCTAACGGTTTGTTTTCACCTGGGACAAGATGACGTTTTGGTTTAGAAGAAAAACAAATGACACAAAATAAGTAGTATGTAAAATAGAAAGGCAGAACGTTCAGATTCAGGTACTGGGTACCCAATTCAAAATTTTCCATGGAACTTGCTGGATTGGGGGTTTTAGATAGTTACTGTTGTTCAATTCCATGAGGTCAAACCTGGGATAACTGTTATAGCACATGCTAAAGACAATAGACACACCCTCAAGGCAGGTCCAGTCATCATTATGATATTCAGTGAAAATGAGCAGAGAGTGTGCAGTGGCTTTAGTAACTATGTACATAGCTGCTTAAGTAAGAAGCATGGGTAGGAACTCTGCTGAGAATGACTTGCACAGTGATAAAGAAGAGGAAACCATGGGTAGAGCAACAATACCAATCAACCAGAGCTCTCGGGTCTAAACCACCAGCCTGGGAGCACATAGGGAGGGACCCATGGCTCCAGCTGTATATGTAGGGAAGGTGGCCTTGTCAGGCATAGATGGGAGAGGAAGCCCTTGTTCCCATGAAGTCTGGACGCTGTAGTGTGGGGAATTCAAGGGCCGGGAGGTGGGAGTGGGTGAGTGGTTGGTGGAACATCCTCATAGAAGCAGGAGGAAGGAGGATGGGATAGGGAGTTTCTAGGGGGGGGGGATGGGGAAATGGACTAACATCTGAGATTGAAATAAAATATCCAATAAAAAAAAAAGAAGAGGAAACCCAGGTTGTGAGAAGTTTAGAGCTCAAAGAGAAAGCCAAGGCGAAGGAATCAATAAAGAGACAAGTCTGATGATTTAAGCAAAAGAGAGTGCTGTGCCTGAAGACTGTTCCATAATAAGATTAAATGCTACTGTTAAGAGATTAGCCTAGAGAGAAGAGAAAACTTTCTCAGACCAAAATGCAAAGAAAGAGAATTTTAAGAACTCAATATGTAACACTCAGGGACTTGCTCAGAAAATGAATGGTTTTGCCAACTTTTAGAAGATAGGAGATTCATGGTAATAAAGTAAAGCATCAACTCCTATTATAATAGGCATAATAGTGGTGGCAGGGTTATCCCTTGAAACGATGCATTTTGTCACACCAGAGGCCACTCAAGAGCAAAGAGCATAAGGACTGGTGTGCTAGAGACCTCTTGCATGGTTACTTAGTTACTCAATATTATCTAAGTTCAGATGTCATTCTGTTAGAGCCTTTACAGGATAAGACAGTACTCCTTGGGTATAAAATCTGACTTAGAATAGCTTTAAAATCTTGTAATTTCATATAATTTGAAAATAGCACTTCATATTGAATTTGACTACAGAAAAATTGATTTATTTTAAGAATGCTGTCTTAACATTATGGAAAAGCTGGCTAAAGGGCCTTTGGGTACATCAATCTCATCACTGCTAAAAATTACTTGTTAATATATGGGCCCATTCACAATGACTATTAACTGGACTTAGGAAAATGAATAAAGCCATCAGTATCATTCTTTCAATTACTCATGCCTAAAGTAAGTACTTTACAGTCCTAAAGATGCCCAAACATATGTTATATGGTAAGGATTTTCTGCTTAAGAATGATAAATGATAGCTATTCTTTTAAAAGGCTTTTTATGAGAAACAGGCAGATTTTCATTTTTACAACTAGGAAATGTTATGTCAGAGGAATTAAAGTGAACAGGATTTAATAGATAGGATGATAGATGAAATTTGATAGAAGCCTGAGGAGTGGAAATGCTGACTAGGGGACAGCAACTGCTTAAGCTGCAGGTCTCTTGGTTCATCATTCCAGATGTTGTCTGCTTCAGTGAGAAGCCTCCAGAGTCCTAGAAAACTATTTTCAGGGTCAGACTAGCAAATGGATACACATATGGAGCACTCAGTGAGTGCTTTTTAAATTGGACAACTGTGTATCAGTTCTAATCATTAGTACCCCCAGGAGTTAGAGAGCCAACCTCAGAAGGCAAGTTTCCAGTATCTAATGAAGCACAGTTTAGAGAACTGTGACTTAGGGCATACTATGCACTCAATCTCATACTAATTGCTTTATAAGATCTTCTCAATAATAATTATTAGGGACTGTTAAGCCATTTCTACAGATGATAACACTTAGGCTCATCAAATTTGCTTAGGTTTTTCCAGGTCAAGCAATCTGTAGGCTATGACAATGAAGCCCAACCTCTATCCTCTAGCTTCAGATGACACACAGTCTCTGTTACACTTTCGCTCTCTAGGATGATAATGGCTTCAGGTAAAAGAAAAATCAAATCCACCAGAGAAGACAGAAGAGAAGGAAAGAAGAGATATCTTAGAGTGGAGATGAGTACCTTAAGGAGAAAGGGTTCCATAGAGAGATTGGAATTCATATAATGGATGCTTAGTTTGTGTTTCTCTTTGGAAAGTCAATGTCTGCTCATACACTAAAAGTTACCCAGGGTTGGCTTGTGTCTGAAGATTAGAAGGCAGTGATGTACAACTTGGAAGGAGATATTTGCTATTAAGTATAGTTGGACAGGAATAGAACTGACAAAAAGAGATCTGAGAGGCAAGATACTTGAATTTTGTTTCTTATTCTGTTATTGCTTCTTGGTGGTTTTTAGATAAATTGCACGTTTTTTTGTGTCAATTTTCTCTTCTTTTTCTATTTTTACTTGAAAGTTTAATACATTTATATAATCCATCTTCATCTTATCTACCCTTCACATGCCTTCCAACCTCATGTCTTCTCTTAAAATTTCATATGTATTTATATGGATGTGGAATCATCTACTGAGGCATGAAGAATCTACCAATGGCCATACTTCCAAACAAACCCAGAACAAAATCAACTAACCAACCAGCCAACCAACCAACCAACCAACCAACCAACCACCAACCAAGCAACCAACCAACCAATCAAGCAAACAAACAAAAACTGGCGACCTTCTTTCCTTCAGCAGCAGTCAACTAGTTGAACTTTTTAACTGGCTTGATTGTGTCTGCTGTGAATACATGTGTGCAGCAGCCATAGCATGTCCAGGGAAGAGCATTTCAAGTTGCAAAACAATGTGTGTTCAGCTACACAATTGTCCAGTGTTATCTTTCTCGATGCAATTCCCATTGTTAGAGGCTGCCAATAATTTCTAAAACACCTAAAGTGAAACTCTAAACTGCGACTTTGACCTTCCTTATTACCAAACATATAGCTACACATCAATTTCCAGCAAAATTTTGACGATAAACTCTGTAGCTTTCCTTTACTTTTTAAAGGGCTTATCAAGGTAATTTCAAAGTTTTATGTAAGTCACAATTTAGTTACATTGTTTTGTAAAAGTAAGAGTAAAATTTGAAATATAGCTTAAAATTTTAATTATTAAGTCTTCAGTTACGTAAAGAGTAATAATAGACCTCTATAAATGTTTATAATATCTTTATGACTTAGTAAACAAGCAAAATAAAATGAAAGACCCATTATGGCATAAAACATTGCTGATCTAAGACAAAGATAATATTACCTTTCTACTTGAATCATAAACCCAACAACACAGTGTGATACAGAAAGCAACTGATACAAATTAGAGATAGCCAAAATTAATAAAGATATATCATATTCATGAGTTGCAAAGCCATATAATTTTATGATGTCAATTCTTCCCACGCTAATCAGTTGACTCAGCGCTTCTCCCTAATAGACTATCTTGTGATAGATGGGACAAATTAGTTCTAAAACATATAGGAACCTGGCAAGAATGTTAAATTTGAAGCAACTTGAAGTATAAATATAAGATAAAAGAACATATATACTTTGCATTCATGACTTGGCTCTGAGCCACCTGCATTAAACGAGGGTGACCCCATTTAGGGATAAATAAGTAGCCAAGTGTGCCACATCTGAGTGTATAAAATCCCCCCTGTATATTAGATCAATGCTATCAGCACAATTCAACGATGAAAATTCATTTCCAACAAATGATCCCCGAATAAACTAGAGAACCCTAGAGAAAATTCAACCCCACCTATAGCTCTTGCAAAATGTCTCAAAATAGTTTAGCATGCATCATAGACTTAAATATAGATACAAAAAAGAGAAAAAATGAAGGAAATAAAATACTATGATTTTTTTCCAAAAGTATCCCAAATTTTCCAGATTTGTTTCTTTTTTTCTTTCCAATTCTGTCCTGCTAGCTTTGAGAAAATAATGCAATTGATTAAAAACGATATATCTTTAAATCTATTCACAATAATACATTTTACTACTTTGTTTATTATTTGATCGTTCAGAAAGAACTTCTCACACTTGATGGGCCAAGTTGTCTACATTGAGCTCACATAGACATCGATTGTTTTTCTAGCAAAAGATATTAGCTCTAACTACATATATAAGCAGTTCTCCTCCTTACTTCATGCACTTCTACATACTTGTAGAAAGAGGATATAAACCAGTGACATAAAACAAGGCAATAGGAATGTATTTACCGTAGTCCATAGAGAACAGTTCCATCAGGATGCAGCCTGATCATTCGGTTTTTCACTGTGACCCCATGCACAAATGATTTCTTGTCATTGAGAAAGTAGGTGTCTGGTACCCAGAGTTGGTCAGCTACTCTGTTGTCAAGGGTCAGATTTAATGGAATTCCAGAATAGGAAAGCCTCTTGTCCTTCCAAGACTGCTGGAAATACATGGTGAGTGTATAATCCTGTGAAAAAGAAACCAAATAGGAATTTTACCATCACCAGCATTTCAGGACCTTGGTTGAGAATCCAAACACACAGGGTCAGCAAGAAGGCTCCGAGGATAAAAAATGCTTGCACCACAGACCTAAAAGGCTGAGTTCATTTTCTAAAACTCGTGTAAAGGTGCAAAAGGAGACAAACTCCACAAAATTATCTTTTTAACTACACATATGTGCTATAGGACAGATATTCCCTGATACAACATCATATACACAAACACCAATATGAACTGAAATGATAAATCTTAGAAAAAGAATCCATGCAATGGGATTGTGGATGTCTAGAGTCCCTTCCCATGTTTGCCAAAAGATACATTTGAATACTTAGAAATGTATAGCTCCAAGCACAGAGCAACATATATTTTCGAAGTCCTGGGCATTGCCTTAATGGGTATAAACAGTTCATCAAGAGAGAGCAAATATATGTAACTCGATTTTAAGGTTGAAATTTATGGCAATAATTCCATGGGAAAATTCAAAAGGGAAAACGTTGCGAGACACCCAACAAAAATATTCACCCCGAATATCATGGTTTCAGTTTTATTTCAGTTTTTATTTCACATTTGCTCTGTGATAAAGTATGTGCTCTTAAAAAAGAGCATTTTCAAACTGCAACACCTTCCGGGTGGCTAGTGCTCTATCTAACTCTTCGATGTTACCAGTTGCCTTTCTCTAGATATTCATAGTGACCTACAACTTGTCTGTGTGTCCTGAAGAGCTGTTATAATTCATATATAGATGAAGATAATTATGCAGCGTGAAGACTGATATCAGTGGTATAAACGACCAAGTTTCTTTGTTATGTTGTTATCTCTGTTTCATGTGAAGAATGGATTTGGGTTGAGTTGGATTTATCCTTAACACTCTGCTTTCCTACACTCTGTAAAAGCTTACAGTGAGGACATCTGACCACACTTTTCTCTGGCAACACGTTACAGAAATATCTGGGCTCAGTGTGAGTAGAATCCTACAGGAGGATGCTGATCAGTACCATAGTTCCTTAGCTATTGTCTCATTTTAAAAAACTCTAAGACGAATGTATAACTGGCTATTATAAGATAATAAGTTTGGAACAGTAAAATCATGAAGTGTTTCAGGTGTAAATTCTAACATAATAAAAATTAGTGATTGTCAATACTCTACTGATGATCGACCTACTGTACAACATATGTGTACTGGCTTTGGTAGTGAAATGGAAGGTCACTGACTTCAATCATGAGGCTTATATCTGGTTATCCCCTGTAGAGGCTCCAACATATAATTATATATTTCTGAAAAAATACTAAATCTTAAGGCAATACTGACTCCAGATAATTTCATCACCTTTAAACAATATAGTCAGGTCCACTGTCACAATTTACACAGAAACCATCTTGCATTCATTCAGAGGCATTCCTCCTTGTTCAAAGGCAATGAATTCTAATCTTCAATTCTAATCATACACAGAAGCTTTGAACACCCTGAAACAGTAGCTTACTTTCATATGTAGATGAGCTGTGGTTTACATATCAGAAATTATTTACTATAGACTTATTGTACATACTTTATTTTTCTTATCTATTTATAAAATGTCAACAGCCACATACAACTATAATAAAACCTACAACCATATCTGGACATATATGTAACTTTTAGATGAAAAAAAAAAGGCAGAAGATTGCTGTACTTTGTTCTACCACATATTTTTTTTCTATTAAGTTTTGGTGATTCAAAATGCAAATGCTCTAAAGAGTTATGAAATTTCCAGAAGAAATTCTTGCTTTTGGCCCAGAACACAGAATGAATTCTACTTTCAGGTATGAATCTGGCAGTATTACAGTCATGCATCTGGCTGTCTTAGCTACGAAAGCTGCTCCTCATGGGACGTGTGATATTGATAGAAACTACAGGCCAAAGGGGATTCTCTGACACTGAGTAAATTAATGGGATTAGTGAGTGTGAGATTGCTAATGAAATTGGTCAAGCTAATTCAGGCATAAAAGAATTTGATTCATTGAAAGAGAGAGCATATCAAATCAGGAACACTCAAGGAATGTTCACGGAAGATATCGTATTAACTAAAATTTTGTTTCCTTTCTGAAGAAGACAATACATGTTTAAATTTAGATCTGTGGTTTTAAAGTCATGAAGATTTTGCTTTTCATAATACCTTTTGAGTGACATCTGAAGAGCTGTCGGGGTGATGGTGCTAGCCTCTGTGAGGAGATGACAGACTTCTTGTGAATGCACTGCTATGCACGTCACAGCTCCCATGACAAAGAATTGGCTGCTTCAAAATATTCATAGTTGAAAACCTCTCGCCCGTCATCAAGATTGAGAAATCCTGCCTTCAACGAAGCAGCTTTCCTTTCAGCATCACTAAATACTTCAGAGTCCTGCATCACTGTTACAGAAATATCTGACCTTTTAACATTTTGTTGAAAATTTTTTGCTAAAGAATCCTAACACAAGATGGGTAGTAATTTGCTATTTTGTCATAGTGGGGTATACCAGTTACTTGAAGGTATTATAAGAGGTCTTCTTGAGGGTCTGAAAAGGTGGGAGTGCCTTATTACTTGACTGTGTCAACAGCACATGCCTCAGACAATGTTAGCAGAAACAATATATTGCTTTAATATCTAATACTATTGGATCCAGAAGGATTTAAGAAACAATTCTTCCTCTTCTAAATGGTTCTAAAATAAAAGCTGTATTCTGAGAAAGAATCAAGGTTCTTGTTCAAACCACACTCTCATCTATTTTAATACATGTTACAAGAGGTTCTAAGTAAAATCCCCGTTCTGTTTAAAACATTCGTAACAGTTTAGTAGAACTCTGAGATCTGTTCCTTCCAAAGCTATGTTTACTTTTTCTGACAGGTTGGTTATCGTGATTATATGAGCAGAAGATACATTGATTATATTATATTGATTATATTCATGATTACCTCCCTCTGCAGCTCTAGCAGTATTTTACCTAAAGCTCCAGCTGATAGAGCATTTCCTACCTACAGCTCCTAAAAAATGGAAAGAGGTGTATCTATAGCTCCTGAGGATGGGGAGTATCCAACCTACAGCCCTGCTGATGGAAACTATCCCATATACAGTGCTGCTGATAGAGTGCATTACCTACAGATCTTTGCATGATGGGGAGTATCCTACTCACAGTCCTGCTGATCAACATTATACCGTCCACAGCTCCTAGTATAATGGAGAGTATCACAACTAAAGCTCTTGCTGATGGTGAGTATTCTATCTAGAGCTCCAGCTAGTGAAGCACGGGCAAACTCTTTATTACTTGGCTGGACATTTCTCCAGCTTCAAGAATAAAGGTTAGATAGCTAAATAGGAGCATGTGTTTCACATACGTACCATAAACATATGCCCGCCTCAAAAAGAAGGGATGGAGTTTCTAAGGAATTTATTACTTAGCAAAAGTCTTTGACACATACTCAGTGAGACTGAGTTCAAAGGGCATGGCATATAATTAAGACTGCATTGTTATATAAGGTCAGGTTATAAAGAGGGAAGCAAAGAAAGTTTAAAGGCAGAGGTCATTGTTAGATAATGAATGAGAAAATGCACAATGGTTTTCTATTTCTTTCTACTTCTCTGGTTTGGTGTATCTTCAATGTATCTTCTGCTTATGATCTCATTGTATCATATGCAATATTATATACTCCTTTAGCTACACTGACAAAATATTTATATTTTACAACCAGAAAAAATAATGATGTGACTAGATCATGAAAATTTCATTATATGTATATGCATGTGTGTGTGTGTGCATATGTGTGTGTATCAAATGAAACATCAAATTACCTGACATTACAGTTAATTTACTTATACAGAGGAAATGCTATGAGCAGTCTGAGAACCACAGGTGTTAAATGACTTTCAAGTAAAGGCCACATGTTTCAGATCAGTTTGGCTTATTAACCAGAGAAACACAGAGAGAGCAGGCACACATAATTTGTATCAAGGCAATTTCCATTGAACAAAAAAGAAAACTACCCAGAAAAGTCACCTGGAGACCGGCTGGTAACAATCAGCACACTGTACAATGATAAGAAAAAAAGAGAGAGAGAAATCCATTACTTGTGTCCTACAAAAATAAATTCAGTGATTGTCTGATAAGTCAATTTAAAGTATAGTAAAAATGAACCACAAAAGTCTTGATTCTAATGGAATATCCCACTTATGTGAATAATTTGCCCAGCAGCAGGAAAGCACACCATACAAAAAGTGTTCACCTTTGAATCTTCCAGGTTTTGTATTACTTTCTAAGTTAATTTCTAAGTTAATTTCTAATTCTTGCTTTCACATTTTGAGTATTACTTCAACTATTAATATATATATATACATATATATATATGTATATGTATATATATATTTGTTATATTTATGTCTTAGCCATATTTTACTAAAAACACTTAAAAATATATTCATTCTCTTATTACCACTGTTTAGAAAGTGCCTGCTTTTGCTTATTAAAATTTATCAATAGTAGCCTAGTCTGTGGATCACAGAACAAAATCACTTATCCTCCACCCTCAGCCTCTGGGGAATATAGGACAGATTCTATTTTAAATCTGTAGTTTTAAAGTCATGGAAAATTCGCCTTTCAAAATACCTTTAGCAACATCTGAAGAGAATTCTGGTTGTGACAACAGGGTGGTGGTAAATGATGATGATGATGATGATGATGATGATGACAACAACAATAATAATAATAACAGCCCCATTTGATTTCTCCATCTGGCAGTCAGACTTTTGTGTCAGATATGTTGTATTTGTTTCTGGAAATGTTTGGAATTAGTCAACTCAGTGAACAAAGAAAAGCATTTGTAATAATGTGACTTGTCCTATACCAAATGAAATCATGTAAGAAAGCCATATCCAACACACAGCAATACATGTGTACATGTGATACCAACATGATAGCTAAGTATTTGATTCTGCTCCAGTGCAGTGAACTACTAAGTCTCTATCTGGAACTCTGGGGTGACACTACTGAAGGACCTTAGCATTTTTAACCTAACATATACTGTACAAACCACAAATACTGATTTTCATTAAGGCTTTAAAAATCTTCCTTAACCACTAGATCAGTAGTTCTCAACCTTTCTAATGTTGCAACCTTTTAATACAGTTCCTCACGTTGAAGTGACCGCCAACCAGGGAATTATTTCATTGATACTTTATAAATATAATTTTGCTACTGTTATTAATTGTAATGCAAATATCTGATATGCAGGATATCTAATATGCCACCTCTGTGAAAGAGCTGTTTGATCCACAAAGGAATATTGACCCCACAGATTGAGAACTGATGAACTAGATTAAATTTCTCAACATGGATGATAAAATTTATGCTCCACATGGCAACAGTTTACAAGCCTTATAGTCTACAATTTACGTGATCAGAAGCACAAATAATTAAGATTGCTCCTATGGTAAGACACATCAAAATATTAAATCTAATGCCAAGAAAAAAACTTTTTAAAAACTTCTGTATCAAATTTTCTTATTAAATAGAATAATAAATTCGTTACATTAAGATCTTGTGATTGACTGCAATTCCCATCTGCCACACTCTCTGGGCAAACCCAACAGCAACAAGTTCTGCTGTGTCCTGTCTACATTTCATTTCCATGGCTACATCTCTGCCTGCATCCCTGGAGAACTTTTGCTGCCCAGGAAAATCAGGTGAGATCCCCAAGCACCAATTCCCTGCCTGCTGGGTTCTTGACAAGCCCAACAGCTGTGCTTCATCTTCTGTTCCACACTTCTCCCTACAATCCCAGAGACTTGTGTCCATCAGGGACCACCAACTTTGACTGCATCCCTGAAGGTCTGCTGCCACCCAGGACAACCAGCTCTACATACAATCCCAGAGGCCTGCTGACATCAGGGACTTCCAATTCTAACTGCAGCCCCAGAGGCCAGAGCAATATGGCACCACCGAAACCCAGCTATCCTACTGCAGTAAGTCCCAGAAATCCTAATACACCCAAATCTTAAGAAAATGACCTTAAATCTAATCTTATGAAGGTAATAGAGCCCTTTAAAGAGGAAACATATACATTCCTTAAAGAAATACAGGATAACACAACCAAACAGGTAGAGGCCCTTAAAGAAGAAATCAATAGATACAAAGAAATACAGGAAAACACAAACAGGTGTAGGAAAAAAAAAAAAACTATTCAAGACTTGAAAATGGAAATAGAGGCAACAAAGAAAAAGACAAATCAAGGCAATCCTGATGATGTAAACTTTGGAAAGAGAACAGGGACTACAGACACAATCATCACCGATTGAATACAAGAGATAAATGAATCTCAGGCATAGAAGACAGGATAGAAGAAATTAATACAAAATGCTAAAGCTAAAAGTTTGGCAACACAAAACATCCAGGAAATTTGGAACCATAAAAAGACCAAGCCTAAGAATGATAGGAATAAGAGAAGCAGGTCAAAAGTCCCAAAAATATCAACACAGAGACTGGATAAACACAGAGAGTAGCAACAAATGTTAACAGCTAGCTTATTCAGAATAACTAGTTTTTTCCATTGGGCCACAAACAGGCATTCTTCACTCCAATTCAGTAGGTAACAATTATATAGAAGAAGACTGTTTTCTTGATCCCTTAAATTGGAGTAGATGGTTTTGGTCACTTGATATGTTATGGCTGTTATCATCTAGAGTGGTAGGTCATTTTATTTAATTAATTAGTGCTTATTAATAGAAATTCAAGGTTGTTTTGCTTAATTATTGAATATTGATAGAAATTTAAGGTTATTTTGCTTATATTTTACATCTACAGAAATTTATGGTTGTTTTGCTTAATTATTGTATATTGACAGAAATTTAAGGTTGTTTTGTTAGACTATTGTTTAACTGTTTTGTGCTTAAGTTGTTTGTTTAAGGTGTGATGTAAAGTTCTAGTTTTGTACTTTTTTATAATTGTTTTTATTGTGTGTATATTGTTGATGTTAGAGAAAATTATATATATATATATATATATATATATATATATTTTTTTTTTAAACAAAAAGAGAGGTATGAAGCAGAGCTTTCTGGTTTTATTGGAGACTCAGTTGTGTCATGTGATATTTTTCTGGAAACTATCTTATGAGAGAACGGTTTGCTTAAGCAGATATGTGGGAGGTTGTTTTGCTGAGAACACATGCATAGTGGTTTTTTTGGAAGCTACCTCAAAAAAGGGCATGTGATGTTTTGCCAGAGCAGATGCTTGAAAGGACACTTGATCTTTAAAAAGGATATAAGAATAACCCAACAGACACTGTTGAATTGGTTCACCTTGCCACTCTTTGCTGGTCTTCATTGGGCTTTGCTGATGCTGGTCTCTACTGACTATGCTGTGACATTGGTTGGCCTTGCTTTCTTCACTGATCAAAGTTTGTCCTGACTTCAGACAAACTTTCTATCTTTCAGATAGAAAGAAATGTACCAAAGAACGTCTAGTGGTATTCTAGAGGTTTCTTGCCATTTCCTCAGTCTTGGGCTTATTGGTAGAGTCTTGCAGTTTCTTCTGCATTGAACTGATATTGCTGATTCATAAGTGGTGTTTGCAAGTGGGTGGCACTATGGTTACTGATTCTTGTGAACTGAAATGTTGATATCCTGACAAAGAAGATTGGAAACTCCCTCCAAAAATTTATAAACGAGTCCACATCTCCGTTTTGCCTATTTAACCTTTCCCTTCCACTACTACTGGTGGGTGGTGGGCTAGAAGAAAGGTTAAAGTATTTAACCTATGGTCACTTGATCTTTGACAAAGGAGCTAAAACCATCTAGTGGAAAAAGGAGAGCATTTTCAACAAATGGTGCTGGTTTAACTGGAGATCAGCATGTAGAAGAATGAAAATCAATCCATTCTTATCTCCTTGTACAAAGCTCAAGTCCAAGTGGATAAAGGACATTCACATAAAACAAGATACACTGAAAGTAGTAGAAGAGAAGGTGGGGAAGAACCTCTAATACCTGGGCATAGGAGAAATGTTGCTGAACAGAGCACCTTAGTCATGTACTCACTGATAATTGGTATTAGTCCAAAAGCTCGCATACCAAGATACAATTCACAGACCACATGAAGCTCATGAAGAAGGAAGACCAAATGTGGGTGCTTTGGTTTTTCTAGAAGGAGTAACAAAATACTCAAGGACCAAATATGGAGACAGTGTGGGGCAGAAACTTAAGGAGGGGTCGTCTCCAGAGTGTTCCACCTGGGTATCCATCCCATGTATAGTCATCAAAGGTAGATGCTGATGTGGATGCCAGGAAGTGCATGCTGACAGGAGCCTGATATAGCTATCTCCTTAGAGGTCTGCCAGAGCCTGACATATACAGAGACAGATGCTCACAGCTAACCACTTTAACTGATCATGGGGTTCCCAATGGAGGAGTGAGAGAGAAGACTGAAGGAGCTGAAAGGGATTGTGGCTCCATGGGGAGAGCAATAATACTAACCAACCAGAGCTCCCAGGGTCTAAATCACCAGCCTGGGAGCACATATGGAGGGACTCATGGCTCCAGCTGTATATGTAGGGGAGGATGGCCTTGTTGGGCATAGATGGGAGAGGAAGTCCTTGGTCCTATGAAGGTTGGATGCCTCAGTTTTGGGAAATTCGAGGGCAGGGAGTTAGGAGTGGGTGGGTAAGTAGGGGCACATCCTCATAGAAGCAGGAGGAGTGGGGATGGGATGGGTGTTTCTGGGGAGGGCAATGGGGAAACTGAGACAGAACCAGTGGTGGGGTAGGCTGTGATTCTGATTTAAAGTGAATAAATAAATTAATTAATGAAAAAAGATTCTGAACAAAGAATAAAACAGAATATAAAAATGTGATAAATGAGAGATAATAGTAGTAATCTATTCAGACATAAGCACACTTTCTTCCATAACAACTAGAAACATGCAATGTTCAAATACATACATGCATGTGTATGAATACAGGCATACATATGTGTAGGAGAATAAAACACTGGAAAATATGTAAGTATTTAATTTTAGGTTCACTTTAGTGTATGTTGTTTCATAAAAATGGAAATGTACTATAATAATGATATATTTCTCTCTACTTATAAACTTATTGTATTAATCTAAAAAAGGAAAAAGAAAAAGATCTTGTGGTTGTTTTTTGTTATCACAGAGTTACATCAGATGCTGAGAAGGAAACATTGTAATATATATTTCTTATTTGAGGATGATATAGACCAGATAGAGATACTTAGCTTTGTTTATTTCCAAGTATTCAATTCTTCTATTAGTAGTTAAAGCAACTCATGGCCTAAATTTCCCCCTAACTTCAACCACTCAGAAAACTCAGTGTGACTCTACTTTTCTTCCCTTATGTCTCTGTAGTAAGGAAACCACACTATTGAGTGGACTAATACTTGTTTAATAACTTCTTATATTAACCTAGAGAACAAACAGTTAATTTAATACAGCAATGATGGCAAAAAGTATGAAGAAAATGGAACTAGATGGAATCTTTAATGTCAACCGTTGATGTCTTAATTAAGTTGGATGGATAAGAAGGGAGCATGATGATATCCATCAAGTTTGAGACCTGTGTGAGTAGACAAAATTGCAATAAGAATACTCGACATCTAGATGCTAACAGTGACCATGATCTGTATATAAGTTGTATTGTGGGTGTGATTAGCACATACATGCAAAGGGGCCAAGAAAGTTGTTATGAGTTAGATCTTGAAAGAACAGACATAGGAAGGAACATAGCTATGTGACCCAGGTAGATGGAAATATGTTGCTTACCATAAAGGTCTTGAAAATGTAGAAGGATAAAACCCTGAAATATTTGATTTCAGAGTTAGTCATTCTCTTTTTTTGAGCACTTCTAACTCTCCTTATTTCCTTAGATATTAATATTTCCTGAATAGTTTTCTGATAATCTCTGTCTCACTTGATTTAGAACTACTCAAAGGTGATTGTTCATAGTTCCGTGTCACAGAAGATATAGATGCCCAAACATGTTTGTTGAAATGTGAATTAAGTGATGTAATGTGTTTGAGTCACTTTATATCAGTACTGTGTGTACCAATCCTAGCTAATCTTACTGCATTACAAATCTGAAACATAGGCTCACCCTCAAATAACATTATTGAAGACTAATACACAAATTAAGATAATTAATATCCAGAATTTTTTTTATTATTATTTTTTATTGGAAATTTTTTTACATTTCAGATGTTCTCTCCTTACCCCATTTCCCCCCCTCCCAGGAACTCACTATCCCTTCCCCCCTCCTCCTGCCTCCACATTGGTGTACCCCCACCCACCCTCCCCTGTACCTCACCTCCCCACCCTCGAGTATCCTCCCCTTTTGTTCATTACCAATTTAAACTGATCTATAATTCTAGCAAAAAGAGCAAATAATTTTTTTTTTCAGAAATAATAAAAGTATGTGTTACTGTTCTAGGCAGTGATTTTATACAAAACATTCATAGATAATGTTTACATGCTATCAAATGAAACTTTACTCATTTATCCAGAAATAAGACAGCATATTGAAAGTATATGCTTTTTCTCCTCCTCCTCCTCCTCCTCCTCCTCCTCTCTCTTCTTCTTCTTTCTTTTTCTTCTTCTTCTTCCTCTTCTTTCTCCTCCTCCTCTTCTGACTCCTCTTCTTCTTTTATTGGCATATAAAAATGTAACTATACTCAGTGAAGTTTGGGATTAATTTACAAATAGGTAAGCAATCAAATTAATCAAACATTAAAATTGTAAATTATTAATCACTATAAAGATTCATTTAAAACCATATTACATACTAGTTTGGGTTCCCCAGTTGCAGAAGATGATAGAAAACTAGTGTTTATTTTCTCTAATATTTAAGTAAGAGAAGAAATATAATAAGATACATTGAAACCTAATGAAATATTCAGAATATGATGGTTTTGGCTGATCACCTGGAACTATAATAAAAATGATCATACAGAGTGAGGTAATATAAACCCAACAACACAAATATCACACATTCACACATGCTTTCTCATAGGAGAGTCCTAGTTCTAAATTCTCAGATGTACTACATACCTTGGAGTAGTTACAGAAACCAGAAAAAACAAAAAAAACATCACCATGGTGGGAGAGTGAAGAGAAATAGCATGCAAATTAGCAGGGAACAAGTGATCTGATAAGACAAATGGGAAAACGAGAGTTCTAATTAAAGACAAGGGAGAAGGTAAATATAGAAGATGGATAGAACCTGGCGGGTGGTGGTGCACGCCTTTAATCCCAGCACTTGGGAGGCAGAGGCAGCGGATTTCTGAGTTTCAGGCCAGCCTGGTCTACAGAGTGAGTTCCAGGACAGCCACAGCCTGAGCTACACAGAGAAACCCTGTCTCGAAAAATCCAAAAAAAAAAAAAAAAAAAAAAGATGGATAGAAGGTAAAATAAGAATAATGATGTTTGTAAGGCATATAAAACATACTATTTACTACTCACCAAAAATACCTATCATACATGTAAGTAAATACACATACATACACACATATATACTCTCTCTCTCTCTCTTTCTCTCTCATCAAACACACACACACACACACACACGAGAGAGAGAGAGAGAGAGAGAGAGAGAGAGAGAGAGAGAGAGAGAGAGAGAGAGCAGTTTAAATAAAAATTTCTCATCTGGGTTGACCAAATAATGTTCTACCAAATATGCAAAGATCATCTAACAAAACCTTCAACATTAGACATGAGAAGCCCTCTTTTGAGTTGTTTGACAGAGTGGTCAAATTGACTCCCAAAGCATTACGAGTTATAAATATTGCCCCTGGTTGCCCCAGAGGTGGAAGGTAAATTCCTATTGTTAAAGATACCATGCACTTCAGAAACAGAGCCCAGAGACTCCTGAACTAGATCTCACTTGAATGAATGCCTGAGGATCTGAGTTCACATTACCAGAAAGTGTCATGCCAAGTTCATCATGTCTACTATGGAGAGAAACTCAAAAGCAGTTCCACTGATATGAGGAACAGAAAAAGGTTGTCCATTCTCTCCATACTTATTCAATATAATACTTGAAGACTTATCTAGAGCAATAAGACAACTGAAGGAGATCAAAGGGATACAAGTTGAAAGAAAAAAATCAAAGTATCTCTATTTATAGCAGATCTGATAGTATACAAAAGTGACCCAAAAATCCTACCAGAAAATTCCTACAGCTGATAAACTTGGTAAAGCAAAGTAGTTGGATTCAAAATTAACTCATAAAAATCAGTAGTATTCCTATATACAAATGACAAATTGTCTGAGAAAGAAATCAGGGAAACAATCCCTTTCATAATAGCCTCAAATAATATAAAGTATCTTGGGAATATTTCTAACTAAAAATGTGAAAGACTTTCATATTAACAATAATAAAACCTTCAAGTCATTGAGGAGACAAATTGAAGAAAATATAAGAGCAGGGCTCTTAGGGCTCTCAAAGATGGAGGTACAATTTAGAACCTGTAAGGTTCTGAACTATGTCCTCCACATATATGGTATGGGTTGTGTGGCTTGGTGCTCTTGTGGAACTCCTGATAATGGAAGTATAGGTTGTTTCTGACTTTTTTGTCTGCTCCGTGGATCCTTTCCTCTTCTATTTTGTCTTGTCCAGCCTTGATATGAGGGTATGTGCCTACTCCTGTAACTTACTATGCTGTACTTGGTTGATATCCCTGGAAGCCTGCTCTTATCTGAAGGGAAATGGATGCAGAGTGAATTTGAGGGGTGAGATGGGAATAAGGACTAGGGAAGTAGAGAGAGAGGAAACTGCAGTAGGGATTAGTATATAAGAGAAGAGTAAAGGGAAAAAATGACATCAAGAAATTTGCAGGCAAATGGATGGAACTAGAAAACAATCATCCTGGTTGACGTATCCCATCTCAGAAATATGAGTATGTTGTACATTCACTTATATATGGATATTAGCTGTGAAGTCAGTGATAACCAAGTTACAGTCTGTAGAACCTCAGGGAGTAGGTGTAGACTAACTGACTAGAGGGAACAGATAGAGCTCATTAGGAAAATGAAATAAAATAGATAGTTATGGATGGATGGAGCAGGGAAGGAAAAGGAAGATCAGTTGGAGGAACAGGGAGAGGGTTGTAGGAGGGAATACAGGGAGAGACAACTAAAATTAAGGGGCATTTGAGGAGTAGTTTGGAAACAAGACAATAGAATTTCCCCAAATATATGCATATATAAATGTGATCTAAATGAAATCACCAAATAATGGGGGGAGACAGAGTTCCAGCATATCATCTACTACCATGAAAGAAAGCTTCCAATACCTGGATTGAGTAGCATATAATTCAGTTATTGACCAAAGTAACACCATGGGAATCCCTTCAAAATCCAGGCTGCAGCCATCACTATATATTGGTCTCCACAAACTGACATCTGAAGCCAACATCTACATAACTCAAGGAGCATGGAAATGATGAGCTGATGCCTACATAAACCCTTTACCCCTATGTTTCAGCTTCTTTAAAACAAAAGGGTACTTTGGATGCTCTCAAAATATGAGGAATGTAAACAACAAGCCAGCCACAAATCCTTCTCTACTATGGTGTCCTGCCTGCAAGATATGCTAGGGCAATGATGGAACAAAACTAGTGAGAGTAAGCAACCAATATCTGATGTGACATAAGGCTCACTCCACCAGATGACACCTAACAACGCTCAAGTGACCAAGAACCTGAGACTAGACAGTTCAGAGACCTAGGGAAAAAAAACCGATGATAAAATGATTCCTAATGATATTCTGCTATACTCATAGATCAGTGCCTTGTTCTGCGATTATCAGAGAAGCTTCCTCCTACAGTAGATGGGAACAAATCTAATGACACACAGCAAAACACAGACAGCAAGAATTGTTGGAACACTAATCTGTATAGGGCATGTCTCCATCCTATCCCTCCTCTCAGAGCTCAGGGAACCGTGTGGAAGAGGAGGAGGAAAGCGTGTAAGAGCCAGAGTGGATGGAGGACTTCAGTAGCACAAATGCCCTCTAAATGAACTGAGCAAAGCCCATGTGAACTGACAGAGATGGAAACAGCAAGAACAGAGTCTACATGGGTTGGCAGGAGGTCCTCTGTGCTTATGTTATGGTGTACAGTTTAGTGTTTTATGGGGTTCTTGAGTGTGTGAACAAGTGGTTCTCTGAGTCTTTGGTCTTCTCTTGGGCTCTTTTCCTTCTGTTGGTTTGTCTTGTCCAACTTCTATGTGATAGTTTTTGTTTTATCTTATTACATATTATTTTGTCATACTTTTAAAAATGAATGGATGAACAAGTTGACAAACAAGGTTAGCAAATAAACTGTCACTTATATCTGCTGAGAAAGTGAAAAATCAAGACACTGGATATATCAACCTCTCCAGATAAGGTCTCACATTCTGAAGTAGTTGATCAGTATATGGCTGGATCCCACAGGTTTCTGGTTTTTTTGTTTGTTTGTTTGTTTGCATTTCTTTAGTGTTTGTGTGTGTGTGCATGTACAAGATGAACTTTTATTTGGTTACAGTTTGATGGTGTTTTTTTTTTTGTTTTGTTTTGGATGTGACTTTACTTGTATTTATTCATTTACTTTTATTTTTTGGGAGGCTTTGTTGTGCATTGGGTTTTTGTAAAAATTGGGTGGGTAGGGAGAGGATCTTAAAGGATGTTGAGAATGGAAAGAATATTTCAAAAATGTTTGAATTTAAAAATTGTTTAAAATAATAAGAATATAATAATAAAGTCTATCATATCTCACATTAGTTGTTAAAAAAGACTTAAACTTTTTGTTCAGTACTGTCATCATCTTCTCTTTAACAGAATTTTCAGAAATTTGCCTGAGGACTTTTTTAGTCAATTTTCAGTGATTTGAGGAATACTAGAATGGTTGCAGGAAAGAATGTAGCACATTTCCCATTGTTCTCCAAAATTCAGTTTTTCCTTACTCCCCCCTCTCTCTAACCTCCCCAATATCTATGTCTATTCCTCATATACAATTAAAGTATACTAATGTCAGAAAAGTAAAAAGTAAAAACAAAGTATAACAATCAAATAGTAGAAAGATTAAAACTTGTAAAATGTTGACATAGTTTATCTCCATTACACCTCTAGTCATATATCTTTGACATAAATTAAACATACATTATGTATAATTTACTGAATATCAGATAGTAAAGATTTTGGTTGGACTTTGCATCCCGTTTCTGGGATGAAGCCTCTGAATCCTTCTAATGTTAAAATGTCTAAGATTGACTTTATGATTAGACACGCTGGAGCCATTCAGCCTCACTGAACCTTTTATACTGTGACATGACATTGTCATCTATATGGCATGACATTGTCATCTATGTGACATGACATTGTCATGTACAACAGGGATAAGCTGCACTTATAACAATGCTGGGATGGATGCAGCCTGTGGTCTGGAGGTTGTGCAATGCCTGATTGCTAATACTGTTAAGTGATGCGAAGAGGACTATCAGGTAACTTCATCAAGTAAATTTCCCTTAAGATGGATATTGGTCATCAAAGAAAGATAAAATAATTGTCAGGGAATGCAGAGTGGGATGTATCTGCATGACCTTAGGGATGGCTAGGGCTTAAGTTTAAAGAATATGAAGTAAACAATGGCTCATGTGTCAAGTATACAGAGGTAAACTCCAAAATTATCTAGGTGCTGAATCTCATATGAACTCTTTTGTTTAGCAATACATTTTACATTTCCACATCTATGGCTGGAGGGAGGGATTATTCTGGCTCCACAGGTAAACGATATCAGAAGCATCTTAAAGAAGATGCTCCCACGTACTGTCATGGATGTCTCTTCCTTCATATGATTTTATGCATCTACTTTAGTTGTAGTAAAACCATAATCTCATGAAAAATAAAGTTGATTCTTTGGAAATAATTACTGATACCATTTTACTGTTTTTCCTTTAATAAAGAATATTATATGAATTTTTAATTGTACATGTCTTAGCCTCTTTCCCTGTTACTGCCATAAAATGCCAGGAAAAAGAAACTTAGGAAGGATAGTTCATCTGGCCTCACAGTTCAAAGTGATAGTAACACCGCAGTCATATTTGCAGAAACTTGAGGCATCTGGTCACACTACATCCTTAATCTATTCACATTCTCCATTTTATACAGTCCAGAATTTGCATCCAGGGAATGAACACACACACAGTTAAAGAAGAGCCTTCTTGCATCATCAACTAACAATCAAGAATATCTGTCCCAGATATGGCCCAGATGATCACTTTCTAGGTGAGTCCAGATGCTTTTAGATGCTGAACATAGTAACCACCAAAATGTATATCACAGTTTTGCCCCGAATCTTTTTATTTGTTTGTTTCTGTTTCACTTATCAGCTTCCCCTCCTTTCTAGTTTTCTTTCACAAACCTATTTATAGCTTAATGGGTAACTTTTTAAGCTTTCTCATGATTGTCAATCTACATAGTCAATAGATAAATAGATAGTACTTTTATTGTTCAAAGTAGCAGTATCTTATATACAATTATGCAAATATGTCTTTTTAAAATGAAATGGAATGGAAACTCCTCTACATCCAGGGGTAGACCTATTTAATGTCTACATATATGATTGTTCATAGCTATTTAAATTATATTGTATTTTTTGTAACAGGAATCATGCTCTCATAAATTTTTTGTATCCCCCCTCTTTCCCATCTTTCTGTTCCCTCGTTTCCTCTCTCCTCTCTCCTCTCTCCTCTCTCTCTCTCTCTCTCTCTCTCTCTCTCTCTCTCTCTCTCTCCTCTCTCTTTCTCTCTCTGTCTCTCTCTCAAGTGAATTTTTATGATACTCCATTCTGTTTACATCAGGTAGCTGGCTTTCTTGATGTGTTGTGGGATCTCAAGATGCATTATAAATAAGCACCAAAGAGCTTGTATGTGGATTTTAAGTTCTAGGGTTTTATTCCACTCTTTAAAAATGAGATCATGCATTAGAGGTAATGTGATAACATACTGAACTAAATAAAAATAAAACCAAAGACTATACCCTTGAAATAATAGTTTTATAACTATTGAGCTCAATTAAAATGCATAAAAGTAAGATCTTAAAGTCAGATTAGAGAACCAAAAAGCTGCATAAGTATACATATAAGCCATCTCCAATGGTTCAGACTCATGGCCATCTGTTCTTACTTCTGTTGGTCTGTGATTGGCTATAAGTGTCTTGGCAGACATTGCTGTGGAGAAGGACTTCAGCAACTTTTACCAAGTAACAAAAATGAAAGAAAATTCTCCAGTTCTAATAAGCTTAGCTTCAGTCTGATGAAGACTCACAGTCATCCTGTAATGATTCCAAACTGTCCTAGCTTGCTTTCCATTGCTGGACACCAAAGGCAATTGGGATTTTTCCCCCAGCTTAAAGCTCATAGTTCAACATTAAGAGAAGTCAATTAGGAGACTTGGAATCTAATTAAAGACTCACTGTTTATTAGGTCAGGAAACTGGAGATAGGAACTGAAGTCAAGCCATGGAGGAATGATGCAAACAAATAAAGAAATAAAACCCCAAAGTCAGCATCATAGAAATATGCACATCTGGCTATTACAAATAAAGCTGCTATGAGCATAGTTGAGTAAGAGTCTTTGTGGGATGTTGGAGCATCTTTTGGGTATATGCCCATGAGTGATATAGGTTAGTTTTCAGGTAGAACGATTGCTATTTTTTGAGAACCTGTTAAATTGATTTCCAGAGTGGTTGTACAAGTTTGCATTCTCACCAGCAAAGTAGGAGTGTTCTCCCTTTTCTACATCCTTACCAGTATGTACTGTCTCTTGAGTTTTTGATCTTAGCCATTCCAATGGGTGTAAGGTAGAATCTCAAAGTCAATTTGATTCACATTTCTCTGATGACTGAGGATACTGAACATTTTCTTTAAATGTTTCTTTGCCTTTCATGATTCCTCTGTTGAGAATCCTCTGTTTTCCTCATTTTAAAAATTGGGTTATTTGGGTTGTTGATGTCTAACTTCTTGAGTTCTTTATATATTTTGGATATTAGCCCTCTGTCAGATGTAGGGCTAGTGAAGATATTCTATCAATCCTTAGGCTGTCATTTTGTCCTATTGATGGTGTCATTTGCCTTATAGAAGCTTCTCAGTTTCATAAGGTCCTATATATTAATTTTTGATCTTAGTGCTAGAGCCATTGGTGTTCTATTCAGGAGGTTATCTCCTTTACCAATGAGTTCAAGGTTATTCACCACTTTCTCTTCTATTAGATTTAGCGTGTCTTGTTTTACATTGAGGTCTTTGATCCACTTGGACTTAAGTTTTGTGTAGATTGATAAATATGGTTCTATTTGCATTCTTCTACTGTCCCTAAACTGAAGAATGAATAAAGAAAATGTGGTTCATTTACACAATGGAATATTATTCAGCTATTAAAAATAAGGGCATCATCAAATTTTCAGGCAAATGAAGGGAACTAGAAAACATCATCCCGAGTGAAGTAAACCAGACCCAAAAGACATGCATAGTATATACTCACTTATAAGTGGATATTAGCCATAAGGTACAGGATAACCATGCTACAATCCATAGAACCAAAGAAACCAAATAACAAGGATAATCTAAGGGAAGATGGTTGAAGGAGAAATAAAACACATTGAAGGTGGATGGAAAGAGATAACTGAGTGGGAGGAGGGAAAAGGAAGAGGGGCAGGGGGATCAGGTGTAGGGAGAGTAGAGAAGAGAGAACAGAAATCAGTGGTGGGCAGGAAGGGTCAACTCTAGGATGTGCCAGAGACTTTGGATGGGTATGAGAGAGAGGTTCCATAGTGCTATGGGGACAACTCTAGCAATAGGAGATATGGATCCTGAAGTGGCCACTACCTGTAGCCAGGCAGGAATGGCAGAGGATGGATAAAGACAGCAACCCACACACAAAACCTTGGACCCAAAAGGGGTCCTGCCTACAAGGATGCAGTGCCAAAGATAGAGCAGAGATGGATCAAATGGCCAACCAATGACTGGCCAAAATTAAGACCCACCCCATGGGCAAGAACCAATTCCTGCCCCTAGTAATGGTACTATTATACTTACAGACAGGAGCCCAACATGACTGGCTTCTGAGAGGCTCTACCCAGCAGCTAATGGAAACAGGTACAGAGAACAACAGTAGATGGAGCTTGGAGAATCTTATGGAAGAGTTGGGGAAAGGACTGAGGGACCTGAAGAGGATAGGGACTCTACAGGAAGACCAACAGAGTCAACTAACCTGGACCCTTGAAGGTTCCCAGAGACAGAACCAACAACCAAAGAGTAAGTATGGGATGGACATCGGACTCTTGCAAATATGTAGTAGAAGTGTGGTTTGGTTTTCATGTGGGTCCCTCAACAATGGAAGTGGGGGCTCTCCCTGAATCTCTTGTTTGCATGTGGACCCTTTTCCCCTAACTGTGCCCTTGTCTGTCCTTAGTGGGGGAGAATGCACCTAGTTCTGTAGTGACTTGATGTGCTGGGTGTGGGTGTGGGAGGAGTTGGGTGAGGAACATCATGATGACATTTGGGGGCAGGGGCTCCCTCTTTTCAGAGGAGAAGGGAAGGTAGGAATGGTCACAGGGTCTGTGTAAGGTGATACAGGGGGGCTGATATTAGGATGTAAAGTGAATAAATAAATTAATAAAAAAGTTGTAGGACCATACACACACACACACACAAACACACAAAACAAACAGAAACAAAACAAAAAACTAAGTGCAGTAAAGACATAAGGTGGTTCTAAATAGGAATAAAAATACCATGCTAACACAAGGCTGAAACAAATTGAGCTATCATTTAATCCCTTACCTCAAACAGACATTTGATATGATAATGAGAAATGGCATCAGGAATTAGGAGACTTGGAATCTAATTAAAGACTCACTGTTTATTAGAGCAGCAATTGTGGAGCAAATCTGTCTACTAGTATGATACTCAATTACCATATTGTGTTATATGAACAAATACTATTAACAAGACTGTTGGAATAATTAATCAAAGATTGTGTACAATAGGCACAATTCTGTAAAAAATCTATGTCTAAACAAATATTAAAATAATCTGCTTAACATATATTACAAAGGAACACAGTACCTTATATATAAATTGTCTAATTTACCACCTACATAATAATGAGATCTGGCATTAAAAATGCTTAACCACATGTTCACCATTTTAACTGATGTTTTTCATATGTTATACTCTGTATTTAAAACTTGAAACTTCCCTACAGGATTGGAATTAATCTCAGTATGGAGGCAGCTACATGAAGAGATGTCCACAGTGACTCTTGTCAAAAATGCCTTTGCCTGGGATTTGAATCCAAGTGTGTTTAGCTCTATAGTTCTAGTTCTTTCTATTATGGCTTATCACAAATGATGACTTAAGTACCAGGCACAGCTTTTCTGCAAGACATGTCTTTTATTGCTTGCTTAAGGCTGACTTCTGCTTTGCCTTTTAAATGGATGCCAATTTGTCATTAACATTCAGTTATGGTGTGGAATTTTCATTCATTTCTCTCATGTTTAACCATGAATGCTCCTTCATCATCCTGTTGATAATGGACATCACTGCTATGCATGGTGTCAACTTCCCCATGGAGTGCTAAGTACAATCAGTTGTTCAGACTGCCCTGGATCTTTCATCAGATGATACTTAAGAGAAAGTCAACATTTTTGTTTCATAATAATTGTCAAGGAGTACAGAGAGTAGAGTAATTTTCTTCTGGTACAATGGATGTCACACACAGAACCCTGCCACAATTATCTTACCACTTTCAAGTAAATCCTCACTCATCATTAGCTATGGTAACAACTCTATTTCTCTAGCTGGAAATTATTTCCAAGTAACAATCAGATCAAATGCAAATGCCACATGAAAATAGAAGCTAAGGATCTCTTAATTTAGATTATGTATATGTAAAATCCTAGGAAAAGTGGATGGGTGTATTGATTAAGTGAAGAGCTAGAACTGGGTTGGTAGAATCCTGAATAATAAAGTGAGTGGCAAGCCACCCCTGTCTAAACTATGCCCATAAACCCATAAATCTGATCCTCCATATCCACACTGGTACAATCATCTCAACTCAAAACTAAAAGTTATTCTTGACTATGTTAATTGAATTAATCAAGGTGGCATTTGAATTTCATTATTTTGTGTATAGGCTGTATCTGACTGATTGTAATAGAGTCCTAACTAGTTTTCTTCTTCACTCAGTCTGTTGTTCATCCATCTTTTGATGGATAGGGGCTATTCTGATTTCTATTTAAATTGAAAAATTGTGAGCATGTTGATTTTTTAAGGTTAAATCTGCTATAGTCTCTCAATGTTATGAAATGAAGAATACAGATTCTTGAAGTGTAAGAAGCAGCTTCTTTGTCCCATTCATCCTCTCTGGTCACATTCCTTATATGTTTTTTTTCCCCACTCATCTGGGCATTCTCATTTCCTAGTTTCTCAAATGTCATAATTTTTCTTAGTAAGATCTTGGCATGGGACATTAATTCCTTCTCAGTAGCTTATTTACTTGAATACTCTTGACGGACAGAAGCCTGAGATTAGAGGGAAAGTACAGTGGCTGTCTTCTTGATCAGCAGATAGAAGCTTGGGTTTGGCTGCTCCATATGTTCCTGTAAAACTTGTTTATCCTCTTGAGTATCACTGTACAAGGGGAGAGTGATGGGTGTTTCTTGTCTTACTCTGATTAGACTCTGTGCTCCATTGGAGCATATCTGCCATGTGACTGTCTTAGCCCTTAGGAGGACCCTTCTGTCTGGAGGATGCCAATGTTTGTTGAGCTGATCAATAACTGGATTGGATTGGGGTTAAATCAAATCCAGAGATAAAAGAGTTCAAGTAAGAAACAGTTAAAATTTGTAATAGAGGCAGAAGGGGTACAAATTAGTATAAGAATGGGAATAGTGACTAAAAGCAATACAAAACAAGATAAAACAAAACAAAGCAAAACAACTGTTGTTTCAGGGACTGGAAAGAGAAGACCCATGCTTGGTTCCCATCTGTTTCAGATATCTTACAACTGTCTGTAGCTCCAACTCCAGGGAGATTGACACCTCTAACATCTACAGGTAACTAGATTCACATGTACACACACATACAAAAACACAGGTACACACACTTAGACATATTAAATATGAATCTTTTAATAAGTATTGGGATGAGTGGAGAATATCTAAGAGAAGATGAGGGAGGGGGAACTGTGATAATAAACTGAATAAAATAACTATTTTCAAAGAAATAAAATTAAAATAAATAAAGTATTGAGAGGAATTAGAATGGACTCCAGTGGATGAGCAATGATAGGTCAGGCATCACCCCTCAACCCCCTGCCCCGCCAAGGGTTGTTTCAACTCCTAAATGTACTGTGTCCACCCTTTCATTAGACACATGAAATCTGCTCTGTCTCTGTTTGGAATTGCCATTGCCTCTTTTGGCAGTTTCTCCTATTATTCTTTTTCCATTTCATCAAAAGAAACCTAAGTCTGGCATCTGATTCCTTTGTTACTCTATAAAGACATATTTTACAAGAAAATGCAGAGGAACAAAAGGAAGAGAAGGAGGGAAGAGAGAGGGTGAGGGGAAGGGGGAGAGAGAAAAGAGATAGAGATAAAGAGAAAGAGGAGAGGCTTACTGTATTTTCTTTTTAGTATTTTTGTGTCTTTCTGTCCCTCCACCTTACCTTTGCTTTGTGTTTTATATTTATATGCATTGGATTTTTTTATTTTATTTTATTTAAGCTCAGCAGCATACTGGGAATTTAATAGATAGCTCAAAACTGATTATAAATCAAAAGTCAGCAGGTGATGTGATCCTGATTTTGTATCTGCAAGCTCATGAAGAACTTCATTTTTGGCAAGCAATGTGAGTTTGCCTAAGTCCCCTCACCTCTGTGGTGGTCACTTCTCCACCACTAAAGGAGGAAAACCTTAAGGGTGAGAGACAATCTTGCTTTGAAATGGCACGGAAATCTTTAGGATGGAAAACGTGGCTGTGCTGAATTTTTTTTTCTCATTTGCTTGGAGCAGTATGTATTTTGGTACAATGTTAAAAATCCTCAAGTAATTTCTCTCATGTCACAAGTTTAAAGAGTTATCTATGAATGAGTCAGCCTAGAAGTTGCCATTGGTAACAATCCTCCTTGCTTTGGAGCTAGGCCCTCTCTAATGTTGCCACTGAACTACCTTAGTTTCAGCAGTATCTGAAGCTCATGTTGAATTTAAATATTCATTAAGTTATACATTCATTTCTTGATTTTGCAAGATTACTGATGAGAATTCATTCTTTAAAGATCTATAAATAGATATGTAATGTTGTGCTCACTTCTTCCACAAGAAGAACAAGTCCATAAAATCCATCTGATGTTTACAAAGCCATCTCTCTCCCTGCTTTCTCCTCTACCCATCTTAGGTATTTTTGTCTTCTCCTTCTTAACTATCTATTTTTATAAATGTATCTCACCCTTTCCTCTCCCTATCTTCTGTCCTCTCTCTCTTTATCTTTATTTTTAGATGTAAGTTTGTGTATTTACACTTACTATCCTTAATATTCGAATGTTTGAAAAAGAAACTCTGGAATAGGATCATGAAGCTAGCATTTCAGGAGAGAACTCAAAATACTGGTGTGCTCACCCCACTGGAATCGCTTCTAAGCAAAACCTACGCTGTAGACTAGTACAGGGTATCTAAGGAAAACATTGCACTGTGTCCTGATTTTCATTCCAGAGCTCTTCTTGGCAGAATGAAATTGCTTATAGCTGACATGCATCCAAAGCAGAAGTGCAAACTCTTTCTTCAAGGAAGGTTTCAATCATCTGGCTCAATTTGCTTTTCCAATACCCTTCCCCAAAACACCTGTTCAGCCCTGCATACAACAGGACTTAAGGGATGCTAAGGATTTCCTTTACATTCTTGAATTTTCCCACATGTCTCTTTTGGTTATTTTTCCTCTGCTGACAGTTAAAATTCTGCTTGCCCACAAACCCATAGCAGATTCTACTTTTTTCAAAGCTAACTGCCATTCCAAACCCAATCAACCTTCCTCTGGATATGCTCCTTATCATATTCCTAGTGTCTCTATCATTTACATCTTCATCCTGCAAAATGCTTAAGTCAAGACTTAAGACTATTCATTTGTCCTCCTACTCTATACTCTCTAGCGTGTGCCCTTTGTCTCATTCTTTGGGTAACAACAATGCTTACTACTTATGATGACAGAAATCTTGTGACTAGATGTTGATTTGATTTAAATAACTTTATGTGAAGTTTGTAGTTCTGGTTATAATGTCATAGGCCAGAGGTACATAGTCTTAGCTTGGCCTTCTTCCTGTTACAGTGTATAGGTAAGATAACTAGAGATAATTCTGTGATCTGATACGGTTTCCATAAATTCTATTGTTGTGTTTCATCTTTTGAAACTGAGACAACATCAAAGCCTCAAGTTTATGGCTTTTAGTTTAGTAGCTCTAAGTGTAACCCAGGCATGGTTTTACTATTTCCACAGCCAAGTCTGTTAGCTTTCCCATGGACTACTTTATTTATCTATCAAATTAGAATTAATTGAGATAACAGATGATTTAGCACAGCACTTGTAATACAAGTATGTGTTCGATAAATACTAGTTAATTTTACTGTAACCGTAACTCAGGGATAATGCAAGAGGTCGCTTGTCCTAATTTCTCACACTGTCAGGAGATGTTCCCCTGGTGGTCCGTATAGCACCTGAAACAGACTCTGAACTTTTTGCAGGTTCACAAATCTAAGTTGTGTATGTATTTCATCATAGTTAGGGCAAATTAGTTTTCATCTTCCTGTGGATAAACGAGTTAATGTAGATTAGGCAGCGGTCTTTGGCTAAGATCGATTCTGCTTATTACATATGATCCGTATTGTGCCATTCGATTCTCCACTCAACAGCCATCCAAAAAATTCTCTGTACTTCCTTCACATTACTGGAGTGTCATAAAAGCTTATGGATGTGGACTCTCATGTTTGAAAGCTACAACACAAAATATGGCTTGATTAGATGCATGGAGCAGAAATAAAGATGCACAAAGAAGTAATGCTATGTAGAAGGAAAACTATTATTAGTAAGAGCTGGTGAAAGCAAGACAGCTAGAAATGTTATTAGATGAAGTGCACACAAAGAGTGACGGAACAATGAATTGGCAGTAAGTGCATAAAAATTGGTGCTTGGACACATGCAGAGATGGTGCTGAATCCTTAATTGGGTCTGTTACGGTTTGGATATTAAATACAACCCAGAGGCCCATAGGTAGAGGCTTGATCCTCAAGGTAGAAGTATTGGGAGGTGCTTTGGACCTATAAGAGGTGAGGTCCTTAGGAAGGTCACTAGGTCACTAGCTAACAAGCAAAAGCTGGAATGAGACTGTGACACCCGTGTCTCTGATCTTTGGTGGAGATAGAACATTTTATCCTGACAAGCCTTCCCTTCCATGCCATCTCTAAAATGAAGTTCTACCATAAAGTGATGGCCCTTGACTGATTTGGAGCTTTTGGAACTGTGAGTCAGACAAAAGCTTTCCTCTTTCTAAAGTTAATTACACCAGATACTTTTTCTTACTGGAATTATTATATGCAGCTAGTACAAGGTCTTGGTGCTCAGTGAGTCTCAACCTTATAAATGATCATATTGGTTTTTTTCCCCATTCTTTCATTCTTCATGTACCATCAACTAAACTAGTATGAATCCATTTATTCTTGTGCTATCCTGAAAGAGCCTTTCTTAATATATCAATATTTCTGATGTAAGCACACTCATTATTTGAAACTCACACGAATCAGTAACCAATTAATTCATCTTTTGAATAAGCAGTGAGCCTTGAAAAGTGTTACTCTCCTCTTCCCCTGCTACTTGTATACTTTAGCGTTACCTTTGGAAGAATTCATTATGTCTGTCTATTTATACATTGGTGCCCCTTCATACACTTAAGCTTCCCAGAAGGGAATGTTTACATTTCTCATTATATCATGTAGAATTCTAGAAGACAACAGATATTCATGAATAACCTTGGATATTTGTGTAGAAGAATAAATACAACAAAAATTGCCATGTGATTTCTCCATGAAGCTGTTACATTTTTTTTTTTTTTTTGCAGATGATATGGAATATAGAGACCAATCTTATTTTCTTTCTACCTCTGAAGTTGTTGTAAGCACCTCCCCACTGTTTAAATTTGATTATTTGAAATTTAAATAAGCAATTTAAAAATTGTATTCACACACACACACACACACACACACACACACAATTTTGTTGTGCTCAGTGTTTTAAAGCCTTTAATTCATTGAGATTCACAGTTGCCTGTGAAGTTCTTCACATTTTCAAAGTAAAAATGGGAGAAGCCTTTCTGGCTTTCTCTGGATAATGCTTTTTAAACCCAATGCAGTGGAAGAAATAACAATATACTTGCAATCCAATCCATTTAGTCTGTTCAGTCAACAGTACCACTACATTATGAGCACTTCCATTTATTTGTAATTTCATCTAACTAAAATTCGGTCCTCGTTAAAATCTTATAAACAGAAGACTAGTTTTAATTTCTAAAAGCCATTATTTAGCTATAAGACTGCATTACTTGGTACATTTCATTATGAGTAAATAATAATAAGATTCTTGAGGAGATTTTGGTGAGAGTTAGTCATAACATACTGTCAGAGTTATAACTGATGTCCAGAAGGAAACTTATACCAGCTGATTACCTACAACATTGGTGCTTACAAAGAATGGAATCAACAGTTCCTGAGTGTGTTCAATGGATCAGACATAGTTAAAACAGTTTTGTTGAAGTGTAATTCAGATTCATTGAAAATACATTTGTAAAATGCATTAAGACTGATAATCTTCGACATACATAGAACAACTGCAATTGTGTTTATCACCTCCAAAAGTTTCCCTGTGTTCTCTGTCTCTGTCTCTCTGTCTCTTTGTCTCTCTCTCTTTCTCTCTCTCTCTATCTCTCTCTCTCTTCCCCTCTTTACGTGTATTAAACACACAATAGGAGGTCTAACCACATACCTTTTAAAGCACATCATACAGTATCATTGACTCCAAAGAAACAAGACAAGTTAATCCTGGACCAGGACCATACGGATTTCATTTACTTTCTGTTTAATCACTTTATTTCACACAGCTCTTCGAGGTCAAAATCAGATAGGAGTGCTAAGGATTAAAAAGACTGAAAATGCAAATCATTACTGCTGGGTCTTGAATTTGTCTGACCAGCTCCGCAGTGGTGCTTCCTCTTATGCTAGACCTTTTGTAAGTGGCACCCCTAAAAGATATATACATGTCACTATGCCTGGAAACGATTTGTGCAGAGGGACCCTGCAGCTGTGATGAAGGACGCTTGGATGACATCATCCTCACCCACTCTGGTGGACCTAAGACTCACTGACCAAGGAGATACAGTGAAGATACATACATATGATGTGAAGAAGGAAGCCATGCTAGCGTTGTGTAGCTATGAACTAAGAAATACGAGAGGCCACCAGAACCAGGAAGAGATGAAGGATGATCTCCCAGCATTTACAGAAGAAGCACAGAACTCCCAACACCTATTTTCAACATCTGGCCTCCAGATGCCTGAGGGAACCCATTCTGTTGTTTTAAGGTATCCTCAGTTGATAGCAGTTACTTACAGAAGCCAAGAGAAGCCAGGGTGACTCTTTTTGAATTTTAGATAGTTTTCATATATACACAAACATTGACACTCAGTATTAATACTCTAGTAGTTAAAATTTTTATACCTAGCAGTTTCGTTCCTGTGTAGAAAGAAACATATAATGTTCTGTTCATTCAGTGTGGTCATGAAAAAATACATATATGTGATAATGAGCGATATTCATTCATAAATTTAGAAATCTTTTCAGTATATGTCATATAGAAACATAGGTTTAGGTTCAGGATTCAACTATAAACCTGATAGAAAGGTTGTCTATTTTTGGTCATATTCAGGAAGCAAAAAGAATTACTTATGAGATCTAAAATAAGAATGTTGAATTCGAGGAACAAAGTATAATCTTACCATGCATTAAGGATTTAAACAGCTATTTCTTACCTCTCATTACCATTGTTATTATTAATCACTCAACTAGACTCGAAGCAGTATTTTTAGAATTTGCTGAGCAAAGCAGTGTTGGATATTCTCAACATGCAAACATGCCAAGGAATTGGGTCAGTCTGATCCAGCTAAAAATAGATGAGTGTTTGTGGGCTTGAACCTGACAGGCACCTCTGCAATATCTTCTCCATCCATGAACCATGCAGAACTCACACCCCACATAAACTTCCCAGGGAATAAATACTAAAAATGAATGAATATGTTTAGTCTTTTTATTCCTTGGTTTACTAAAGAATAAATCTTTCTGTAAAAGTGTGTGAGTGTCAGAGTTTGTGTGAGTGTATGTGTTTTCGTGTATGCTTGTATGGGTGTATATTTGTGTGTGTGTGTAGAGGTACGTGTTTATGTGTGAGTGTGTGAATGTGGGTGGGTATGTGAGTTTGTATGTTGTATGTTTGTGTGTTTGTGTGAGTATGTAGATGTGTGTGTGAATGTGTGTGTGTGTATAGATAATTCTAACAATAGAAACCCTTGACATTTTAGGACAGGATGCCGTAAAATGGGAAAAAAAATAATAACCTAAGAAAATGAGGGTCAGCACTGGAGATACACTTTTTTCTTTCTTTTTTTTATTGGACATTTTATTTACATTTCAGATGTTATCCTTTTACTCCATTTAAACCATGCCCAGAAATTCCCTATCCCATCCCCCTTCTCCTGCTTCCATGAGGATGTGCTCTCACCCACCCACTCTCCCCCCACTCCCACCTCCCCACCCTCTAATTCCCCCACACTCAGCATCCAGCCTTCATGGGACCAAGAATATCCTCTCCCACCTATGCCTGACAAAGCCACCCTTCCCTACATATACAGCTGGAGCCATGGGTCTCTCTCTATGTGCTCCCAGGCAGGTGGTTTAGACCCTGGGAACTCTGGTTGGTTGGTGTTGTTGCTCTCCTCATGGGGCTGCAAACCCTTTCAGCTCCTTCAGCTCCTTCTCTCTAACTCCTCCATTGGGAACAGCTTTATCATTTGGTGGATTGCAAGATGGTGCAACCACTCTGGAAATCAATCTGGCGGTTCCTCAGAAAATTGGACATAGCATTTCTTGAGGACCCAGCTATACCACTCCTGGGCGTATGCCCAGAAGTTGCTCCAACATATAACAAGGACATATGCTCCACTATGTTCATAGCAGCCTTGTTTATAATAGCCAGAAGCTGGAAAGAACCCAGATGTTCTTCAACAGAGGAATGGATACAGAAAATGTGGTACATTTACACAATGAAGTATTACTCAGCTATTAAAAACAACGAATTCAAGAAATTCTTAGGTAAATGGATGCAACTAGAAAATATCATCCTGAGTGAGATAACTCAATCACAAAAGAGCACACATGGTATTCACTCACGGATAATTGGAGACACACTTTCTATATCATACAACATATCTGGTGCTAGCCCTGCAGGAAGGGCACTCTTGCCCACTAGAGTAATGTCTGACAGTAGAGACGGAAGTGATAGTTGTTCTTTTTCTGTTGCTGGTTGCTTTTTGTTCCTGGTTTGATCCACTCAGTAGAAGGGAAGCATTTTAGCTGGCTCTTTTATTCATGATATGATAAAAAAAAAAGTTATGTAGAGAAATACTTCTCTAAGTGTTACTGGAACTTTCATAGCAGATTTTGGTTTTAATAACGATGAAAAGAATCTCTAATTCTAGCTTCTAGAAAGAAGGTCAAATAAATATTTACCACAAGGAGCAAGTGAGTATGATTGCATACATAAATAGACTAGAAGGAAAATGAAGAGGAAACATAAACCACCAGTAATACAGTGGTTCTAAACCTGTGGGTTGCAACGTCTTCGGGGGTTGAACAACCCATTCATAGGTATCACCTAAGATTATTGGGAAACACAGATATTTACATTATGATTCATAACAGCAGCAAAATTACAGTTATGAAGTAGCAATGAAATCATTTTATGTTTAGAGTAGTGACAACATGGAGAACTGTATGAAAAAAAAATCACAGCATTAGGAAGGTTGAGAACCACTGCTGTATTCTATAAACATGCTAGACCCAGAGATTTCAAATCGCTGACTACGATGGTAGTCACGTGTCTTTCACAGTTCAGGAATGCTGATCATCGTTGATTTTTACCGTCCTTTCCTTCACCAGTGTCCTCAGACAGTCATCTTACTTACTTCAGGGCATTATTGTGTTCTGAATAATCTCTATCTGGTCTCCTTGCATTTAACTCTCTAACTATCCAAACCCACTTGCTGTGTCACAGTGAGAGTAATTCTTATGAACTGAGATTCTAATTATGTCCCTACTTTTCGTAAATGTCTCTCTATTGTTATTAGAATGAAATAAAAATTTCTTGACATGACATTCAGAACATTTATGATTTACTTCTAAGCTCAGCCCATCTTTCATTTCTCCTCAATATGTTGAATGTTATAGCCATGAAATCGTATTTGTTGCTTACTGAATAGACTTTCATTGTGTGTTTTCTCAGGTTATCATTCTCTCTCAGATCTGAGCACATCCTTAGCATCTCTATTCACGTTTTCTACTTGTCTTTCACTGTAACTCTGTCTGAACTTTCTACATGTAGCCCTCCACAATGTCCATCTTGTAGCCCTAAACCAATGACATGAACTCAGATACGATTCTTTAAAAACAAATATGTGAATATGTTCATTTACCTAATAAAACAGGAACTACTCTCACAGTACTAAGTGTTTATTTTATTTTAGCACATATTATATCTATGAAAATTACTTGCTTCTATACATATTCTTTTAAAATATTTTTATTTTTATTTTTTATTATATTTTTATTTATTTATTCATTTTATGTGTATGGATGTTTTGTCTCCATGTACATCTGTGAACTACGTGCATATCTGTCGCAGGTGGAGGCCAGAAGAGATCATAAGAGTTTTTTGTGAGCTACCATGTGGATGCTAAGAATTAACCAGGGTCTGGAAAAAGCAGTCAGTGCTCTTAACTGCTGAGTCATCATTTTAGCCCATCTCTACAGATATAAGATAGTCTCTCTATAGTTTATGACAACTTCAGGACAAGGGTATCAGGTTTTTTTTTCCTGCATCAAAAGACCATGACCAAGGCAATTTATAAAGGAAAATGTTAATTAGACCTACGGTTCCAAAGAGTTAGAGTCCATGATGATGGAAGAGTTGAGGTCCCAGTTGTGTCAAACTGCAAGTCGATGGCAGTGAGAATTCTGGAGACAGGAGGATGCTTTTAAACCTCAAACCCATTCTTCGGTGACACATCTCCTCCAACAAAGGGACATTAATTGTTCCCAAACAGTTCCAGCAATTGGAGACATAGCATTCCAATGTATGAGTCCGGGGATGGAACATTCACATCTAAACAAGCACACCAAGGGCCCTAGGCATATTTGTGTATGGTAGGAGAATGGACAAGCTGAACTGGCTCAGAATCTAGTATGAATCAACAGAGACCACCTTCAAGACATTGATTCAAATATATCTCAGATTACTAGACACATGCAGCTTCTCTTTCACTCTTCCCTCTTTTCTGTTTCACTTTTTGAAATATCTTCAACCTTACATGAGTGTCCCAATCAGAAAGTTTATTAAACTTTTCCAATCATACAGAAGAGATTTTTTGAAGAAATGAAAAAAACCACAGAATCTCAGCAATTGATGGTAAGTAATAAGTTATAACTAGCTATCCCTATAAAATTCATTATAATGATTAAATGCTACTGTGTTTAAAAAAATGATGTTTACATTAATTTCAATGTTTTATTAGTGTATATTAAATAAACGTCAAATATACAGAGTAATTTATAACATCCTCACACATTTAAATCATATTCACCTCCCATTGTTCTGTCTTGTCCTCTTCCCATTCTGATTAGTCTCCTTTCACTTCTCAATAAGCACTCTCTTCTAATTGTATTTGTGTGTGTGTGTGTGTGTGTGTGTGTGTGTGTGTCTGCACATCCTAATGTTTTATTAGAGTTTTTACAGGAACATGGGTTTAGTTTGTTTACAGGACCCGTGTACCTCATTAGTGGCTATACAGCTGAAGATGATGTTTCTCTTTATCCTTAAACTATTACCTGCATATAAGTACATAGTGATGCCTTGAACCACACGAACCCTTACAACTTCCACATCAGGGCAATGACAGTATAAGCACTGAGGAGATCCTGTAGAGCTAAAGCTGCCGTGAGTTCAAGAGAACACCAGCCATATCATTCCAGACCACTGGTCTGTAATCTTCCTGCCCAATCTTCCTCCTTGTACTGAGCTTAGGAGTCTGTGTTAGAGACATGCTGTTTATGACTAGACATTCAGTAGTCATTTATATTCTGTATTTAGACCAATTGTGAGCATATGAGTTCACTACTGACCACTTTCAAATTTTCTATAAAGATAAACATATTAATGACTATTTGGAAGGTAATTTGTCAGGCATTTCACATTTATTTAGCAAAAATAGAAATAGCTTGCCCTTTTGGGCCTTGATATCACTCAAATAATAGATTTTTGACAGATTTCTTAGTCACTATCCTATTCCTGCAAAAAGACACCTTCACTAAGGAGACTTTTTAAAAAACAAAGTATTTGATACAGTTGACACAGTAGGCAAGTGCAGTATGGGAGAAGCATCTCAGAGCTATATTCTCAGGTAGAGATAGAGAGCACTGGCATGGGCTTTTGAAGCCTCAAAGCCCACCCACAGTGACAGACTTGCTCCAACAAGGCCACACCTTCTAATCCTTCACAAATAGTGCCTTTTCCTGATGATTGAGCATTCAAATATGTAAGCCTATGGAGACTATTCTAATTCAAACCACAACACTGGGGTGGTTTTTTTTTTTTATTTTTTTAACTCTTTATTGATTCTTTGTGAATTTCATATCATGTACCCAATCCCACTCATCTCCCCATCTCTTCATATCTGCCTTCTGCTCTTTCAACCTTCTCCCAAAAGAATATAATAATTAACAACTACCACCACCACCACCACCATCATTATCACCACCACCACCACCACCACCACCACTACAGCAACAATAACAAGATATCTCACTGTGGAAGCCTGATGTGTCATAGTGTTTCACATAGTATACCTTTTGGCCAAACAGCTTTACTTGTAAATGTTCATGGCAATGAGTCATTTGTTTCTAGGCCTCTGGTTTCTGCTACACATCAATACTGGCTTCTCACTGGGGGTTGGGGGAGGGGTATGGGATATGCCTCTTCTTGGCTATCCTGTTGCTGCCCTGTGTCATGGAGATCCTATAGCTTTGGATCTGCAGGATTTGCCCCTCCATGTGCTCCAGCAGTTCACAGATGAGGTAGATGTTGGGGCGGGCCAATCCAGAGCCCTGGGTCTGGGTCAGGGTGGAAGCTGTGTTGGTCAAGCCTCCAGTGCTCCTGTGTCTGCTCTCCAGTCTTTGCCCAGGTGAGAGGCAGGGCTCTCCTGTGCCCATGCCACCAGGGCCAGATCTACTATGCTGCCCAAGGAAGGAGGGGGCAGGGCTCCTCTCCTGACTGCTGCAGCCAGCAAGAAGCAGGGCCACCTGTCGTCTCTCATGCCCTCCAGGCCTTCTTACCCACCTGTGGTAGGTGGCAGGCATCTCTCAAATGTGAGAGGCAGGGCCGCACACTCCACTGTAGTGAGTACACTTAACTTTAATGACTGGCAAAAAGACCTTCCTTTTTGTGGAGTAGACATCAAAAGCAACGAGAAAGTGGCTAGTTACCACTACAATGGACTTGCCACTACTAGACCAGTGAGATCTCCTTGCCTGGCTGTTGGTATTAATGCAATAGTGTTCACAGCTGAGTAAAAAATTTGATGATAATTCTCTCCCAGCAGTTGGCATGGCACCTTGCAGAATTACGTGGGCTAAAGAAAAGATAAGGAAGTTTCCAACACAATTCAGTTTGGTTTTCAGTTTGATGCCGAGATGAAAGCACATGGAATTTTGAGCAGTAGAATCTTACTCACTAGCTCTGGCCAGCAACAAGAGCATTGGTTGTTGCCTGAATTGTACTGGGAGTCTCTGGGGTCTCTCTGACCAACAACTGACCCACAGAGTGTCCTTCTCCAAGCCCTGGGATATTTATTTAATAACATTTAGTTTCTGGAGTAACTTCATCCACCTACACAGGATACCTGCAATCAAATGCTTCCATTTATTTTTTATGTTTTCTGATTAGCACACCATGTATCACATCAGATATCCTTAGGGTTTTCTCATACATCATTAGTTTCTGTTAACACTTCCTGCCCTTGGAAATCTCTCCTCAATAAAATAAAAGTGGCCAACTTAATTCTAATTGCTTTGACATTTGTGGATAGTGTCTGTGACTGCAGATCTCAGGTGTGTGTGTGTGTGTGTGTGTGTGTGTGTGTAGTGTGTGTGTGTGTGGCTATTACTTCTGTACACTGGAGCAAAATGAATTGAATTAATTCTAGATTGAAAGTCCCCTAAAGTTTAATCTGATTTTATTGGTTCCACTTGTTACTATACACTCCAATTTTTTAGTAGGATTTATAAGCAAATTGACTGAGTTCCCAGATGCTTTAATTTTTTTTATTATTAAGCAAAAATAATCAGAAAACATTTGGTTACTGTCACAGTTCATGTTAGTTCTCTCTCTCTCTCTCTCTCTCCCCCACTTCAGTTTCCTTTCTATAACTGGGATAAAAAGTGTGTGTGTACCTTCTTACCAGCATGAATTTTTGTATAATTTGAAAAACAGCAATAAATATTTCAAAGTAGAGTATCAATTACTTTTGTATGAACTTCCAAATAGTGGTACCTTCTTTATGAATTCAATAGGACATGGGTATATGGATTAGACAGTCAAGTAATATAAATATAGCATGCTGTTCCATTTGTCAGAAAGTAATAGGTCTAAATTTTAAATAGTTTACTTTATTTAACAAAGGCTGTGCCATGAATGTTGGAACATATGAGAAAATTATGTTTTCTTTTTTATACTGAAAATAGAATTTTTCATACAATATTTTCTGATTACAGTTTCTTATGCCCCAACTCCTTCCAGATTCTTCCCAATTCTCAACCCACACATTTCCACATTTTTTTCTCAGAAAACAAACAGGCATCTAAAACATAATAATAATTATTGAATAAGATAAAAACAAGAGACAAACCAGAAAAGGATAAAGCAGTAAAAAAAAATACAAAGAAAAAGCTTAAGACATATATACAGATATTGATACACACCTATATACCATAAAATTCAAAACTAGAGCTATACCATATAAGCAAAAGATCTGTAAAGTTAAAAAAATAAATCACAAGTCAAAGCATTATAAGACAAAAACCTCCTGCAAAGAAGCTGACTTTATTTTGTGTTGTTCTTCTGCTGCTGGGCATGGGATTGACCCTTCAGTGTGCCTTGTATACCCAATGAGTTTTGTTGGAGCAAATTAAATTTTCCTTTGTGAGCAATTATCAGTTGGAGATAATACAGAGACTCTTATTGGATACATAAGTCTTGACTTTTCTTAATTTTGTTTTTGCTCTGTCATCTAGGTATCTGGGTTTAGGATAGTTATAGGTCTGGGGGCTGATTTCTGGATTTTTCTTTGTTAGGTGGGTGTTTATATTGATTTCTGTCTCCTTTCTGGATTTTTGGATAAGGTGATGGATGTGTTTTTCCTATTTTTCTGTTCTCCTAAATGGTGTGATCATAGGGAATGTCTTCTGGCATTGAAATCTGGGATACTGGGATGGTTTGGGGAAAGGAAGATTGGAGGAGAAGGTCTTTGTGATACCTTTCATAGAGGGAAAGAAGACAGCAGATTTTCTGCTGCAGAGCTGTGATCAAACTGAGGTGATAGGATCTCAGAAGCCATAGGATAGCTGTGGCTTCAGTCTCCTTGTTATCTTGGAAGGGGTAGTCCTAGGGTCAGGCAGGGGCACTTGCTTAGGTTTGGATCTTGGACAAAGCAACAAGTGTAGGTAGGTTAGAAGGATAAATAAAGGATCCATGGGAGACAGGAGGGGGTACTGCCTAGGGTGTTCTACCATAGAGCTGGGATGGGACTGTGGGATTAGAATTGGGGGGACAGTGAAAGATAAAAGGTCTGTTTTCTGGCAGGTGTGGCCTATGGGTTAGCAGGGAGTGCCTGCTTTAGTTGGAGGCTAGAAGAAAGCAATAGATAGGGAGAGGTTATTCCTTGGATCTGTGGGTTCCATAAGAGATAGGAGGGTGGAGATGGAAGAGGACACATATTTTTACTGCAGAGTTGGGGATGAGACTGGGCGAAGAGAGAAAGGAGAAGGTCTGTAGACATCTTACCTGGTTTTCTGTCAGACATGGCCTATGGCTTAGAAGATGAAGCCTGCTGGGCTTGGGGACTGAGAAAAAGCAGCTAGTTTGATGGGGAAGGTTAGAGGAGTAACAGCTGCAGGATCCTTGGGGGATGGGAGCACAGGGAAGAGGATATTGACAAAGGTGTTCTGCTACAGAGCTGGGTGTAAGACTGGTGAATTGGATCTGGGGAAACAGAGAGAGAAGAGATCTGTGGGCAGACTGTTTTATCTTCTGGCAGGTGTAACTTATATCTCTGAAGTTTGGGCCTCTTTCTGCTAAGAGCCATCAAGGAGAGCTAAAAACTAACAGGTGCTCTTCCTTAGATGACTGGACTGTCAAAGTTAATGACGGTATTGCTTCTCTAGGCAAGTCCAAGGAGAATTTCATTTTAGAAAAGATTCCTGCTATTAATATGTTTTCCTGTTATCATTAAATATATAAAAATCACTAGGTATTGAAGATCTACCATGTTGTAGTGATGCTAGAGAGACAAATAGATAATGATTCTATAGAATTCCTGACTTGATTCAAATAAGTTTAGGAAGAAAGTTTTAAGAGATGGTCTTAGTTCCTTTGCTAGAAAGGTATAATAAAGTTAAAATCAAGAATACAATGTGCCCACTCCTCATAATAGTAAGTAAAGGCTGCATAATAAAGAAATACAATGAGCTTCCATAATGACACTAAAAAGAGAAATAGACTTGGGACAAAATTGCGTTCAAGGAAAAACATTTAGGTCCAAGTATAAAGTCAGAGGTGTGCACTGTGATAAGGCAAGGCCACGTAAAAACTGTTGGTTTGAACTTTTAATGAGTATATAATAATGAAATACTGCTTTGAATTTAATATCAACATCCTTCTGTAACTCCTATTTTATATAACATCTTATCTTTGAGGTAATTTTCTAAATAACTTTTTGTTTAAGTAGGTATATAAAAAATACTACTACAATAACAGAAGCATCAAATAAATGGAATTTGATGCAGAAGCCATGACCTTCACAGGTCATGGAGCAAGGGAAAAAAACCTCTATATGCAGCAGAATGAGGAGGAAAATGTAAATGACACCATATGCTTCCTTATATGAGAAATGTTAACAATTATATTATTATTATTTATTATTATTGGTGAGATGGAGGTAAAAGTTTGCGGTCATTATTTTAGCTACAAAGTAACTTAGGTCACATGAGATCCTGTCTCAGAAAAGAAAATCACAAAGCAAAAGAAAGAAAATAAATAAAAACTATCATCTAAAAGAAAAAAGCACGAAGGTATCCAACAGCCAGAGAAAAGAAATAAAGTTCTTGGTTGGATGATCTGGCTTCAGGACTCTATGCCATCCTATCTATATCTATCCATCCATCCATCCATCCATCCATCCATCCATCCAAATGAAGCAATGACTGAAGGAAAGACCATCAGTTCACAATGTTTGATGCTGTGTGTCTCACTTCAAGACCATTCCAGGCTGGGCTGGCTCTGCATCTTTCCTTGTTTCTGCTAGGCTAGGGTGTTCCCGTGAATGTCTGCTGGTGTTGGAGGCTGAGATAATGATTGAGTTGATGAAGGAGGACTGGGGGAGGAGGTCTTTGTGCTCCATTGGTGATGGGGTCATAGAGGAAAGGAAGACTCCAGTGGGTTTCCTGCTAGAGAGCTGAAAATCCTTTTTTTTTCTTTAAATTTTTAATATTATTTTCCCAAGGTTCACAGTTGGGAATAACAAGCTATTTATTTGGGTCTCTTATCTTTGTTTCCCTACCAACAAGCTGGTTTTATTTCTTGCAATGTGACATCACTCCCTAATTGTTAGTAAACAGAGGACATAATTATCCAGCACTCATACTGATAAGATAAACAGCACCAATCCCTTTCAAAGTACAAATAAAAACTTTACTGTAACCTTTGACTTAACATCATACTGATTCACTGAAGAGTGACTAGCCACAAGTATTTAGCTACCTTTATTAGAATATCTAAACATTCTTAATTACTGATATTGCTGAGACAAAATACTCTTTAGAATTATAAACAGTAAAGCATTCACAATAATAAATGACAATGCACACACCATGGGCAGTGCCTGGTCCCTATGGTGTGATGTTGACTGAACGATATTATTTACTAACATGAAAATGAAGAATATTCTTTTTTAAAACTTTCTTATTACTTCTTACCATGCCAAATACCATATTTCTATGGGAAAGCTAGTGGATGAAAGTTTGATGAAGAACAAGATATTTACATAGTCTCAAGAGAACTCTCAGGTGACTGCACAGATACATAGTGTACCTTATGAAAGAGAAACCTGCAGACCCCCACCTAAGTAGATGTTCAAAGACCACATAATCAATAATGGAGCAAATACTATACCTCAGGGTTTCTGATTGGCATGAAGCGAATCACAATTTCTGTCATATTCCTACCAAAAATGCATAGCCTTAATCTCACCATGAAAAAAAATTATAGAAATTCACACTGAGAGATGGGCGGTCCTTCACTAAAGGTTAAAGGACATGAAAGACTGATGAGCTGTTTTCTGTCAAAGGGACATGATCTCGAACTATACTTTTTGAGCCTAAATTAGATGCTGGAGCAGAAAGTAACAGATACTAGAGGCTCTAAAGGGCAATACTGAGAATATGAAAAACTGGACCTAAATCTTGGGGTTGATGAAAGCTAACTGTCCTAGTGTTGACAAGTATGCTATGACCATGTGAGGAAAAACCATTACTCTTACAAACTGATCATAAAAAATTTATGGATAAAAGAGCAAATCTGCAACATAGTCTCAAACAATCCAGAAAAAAAGAGATCCAAAGGTTTCTTGAGGAAACATACAAAATATGATGAAAGCCGGAGTCTTTCTATTGTTCTTGGGAGTTTCTACAAGTTTGAGCTGATGTTAAGGTAAAAATTTAACAAGCATACATTCTTTTCTTTGATTGAACGGGGAATTCTCATTAATTTCAGTAAGTTTAGTGCCGGTTTCACGTATGAAAAAAATTTCACTAAATGAAAGCTTTCTGTACATTTGTCTAAAATATTTAATTAGAATTTACCAGATGGATTTTTGTATAGTATAAAAAGTAAAATAGCAAGGAAAAACTTTCCCTGCTTTGCACTGTCTCAAAAATTTTTTCAGTGTTATTTTTTATTCTTTCTACAGCTCTAATGAGACATGGAGTTTCAGCCTTCAGTGTAATTGTTATTTTTAGGTTATTGGGTTATTGACAGGAGTGTGAACATCACAAATAATTTCCTTGTGAATATTTTGTCTCACCTGCAAGAAGCTTCATGTCCACTAGAAATACTTTCTGCATGCTTTCTCCTCAAAGTCTCTGGCAAACTATAACACCGTTCTACTTCTATTGGTTAGACTACCCTTGCCAACAAATCACACAAATATGGACATTCTAAAATAACATATTTTATTTAGAATATACATTCAAAGTTCATGCATATTATAGCATGCATCAGTATATAATGCTTCTTAATAATATTCTTCAGTATCAGTATACTGTGTACAGGGAGTGATTCATGGCTCCAGATACATATGTAACAGAGGATGGCCTTGCCTGACAGCAATGGGAGGGGCGGCCCTTGGTCCTGTGGTGGTGTGATGTCCAAGCATAGGGGGATGCTGGAGCAGTGGGGCAGGAGAAGGTGAGTGGGTGGAGGAGCACCCTCATGGAGGCAAAGGGGAGGGAGCAAAGAGTAAATGTGGGCATGGGGGTTTGAGGAGGGGGTAACTGGGAAGTGGAATATCATTTGAGATGTAAATGAATGGAATGATTAATTAAAAGAAAATAGGTCACCAACTATTTCATAAAACTCAACAGACTTTAGGCATTATATTTAAAATCACCTTTAAGAACAAATCAAATAATGGTTATTCTTTTAATTCTATTCATGTGATTAAAGGGGCTAGGCTTTGGGTAAAGCTGTTTTAACATATAGAATATTTACATACATTTATTATTATCTTTTTTATATTTGTGTCTGCAACATTTTCTTCCTCTATTCCTCATTTGTGGTAATTATGATACATCTGTAATATATAAAATACATTTTATGGCATTGTAACTTTTTGTATTAATATGTGTCAAGATGAAAGTATGCATCTGTAAAAACTATTATTAGGATGTTGAGTGTGACTGAGCACATATCAGTAACACCAACACATGGGAGCTGAAGGAGGGAGGACCAGAAGTTCAAGGTCAGCCTGGACTAACACAGTGAGTTAAAGTCCAAAACTGGCTACCTGAGAGCCTTTGCTTCATACCTATTCTGATATTTTCTAGCTCATTCTTACCTCACACTTTTTTTCATTGCACTAGAACTGTACATTATCAAAATATTAATATGAAGGAATCCATCAGTAGAGAACTTACATGAGTGGATGCAGGTTGCTAACCTGAACTCAAAACAAAACAAAACAAAACAAAACAAACAGTTCTGAAAATTATCTCTCAAACTCCTTTAAGCATTGGGAGTGCAAACCAAGAATGATGGAAGTTTTATTTTGTTTTTGTTTTTTTTTTTCATGGAAGGTAAGCAAGCCTAAGGGCACGGGTGGCTTTTAACAGAGAGAGATGAGTGCTAAGCTGTGCATCTGTGTGCATCTGTGGCTTCTTTCACACCAACCAAAGAACAGCAGAACAGAGTTAGCACACATTACAGTCATATAGCCGGAAGAAAACATAAGCTCCAAAACAGAGGAAGAACAGCTCCCATTTGACTTTCCTCATGAAAGTAACTCAATACAATGCTTAGGTATTGATTTTTATTTTTCTTCAATACTCCGTAGCTTAATGTAAAAAAATCTATTAATAAATAAATGCTAATAAAATTAAGTTTTAAAACTCCGAAACCTTCTTTTAAACTACTACTCCTTTTGAGGCAGTCACCCAAGAGATTATCAAATTAAATTTTAAGTTAAAATGAAAAAAGAAGAAACATTATACATAAATGTGGTATTTTGAATTTGTGAGGGAAGAGTTACTAAATCTCTTCTGGTAGTCACATAGGACTCAGTACTTTGATATGTTTGTGTACATTTAGCAGTGGAATAGACGTATAAGCTGAGCTACCCTAAGGCTCCAGACAATGTATGTTCACACTGTGTTCTACATCTTACACTTTGCCAGAGTTGCTCAGTGTTGCCCTAGCATTACAGAGATAGTCAGTGACTAACTGAGAACAAAGACTACATTATGCAAAAGTGACTTGCACTCAGAAACATAGATAGGGGTAGAGGGGAAGGGTGGTCGCTTTCTAAAAGCTCAAAAAAGATTCAGTTTATGGTAGTTGATAGGTCAACTGCTACACAAACTGTAATAGATAGGCTACTTTAATTAAAATCATTAATAAAGTCCTTTGCAACTCAAACGTTGATCCAGTACTAATTTTGGGCATTCTCAAAAGGATATCGAGCTTAAAGAAAGAGACAGGTTAAAAACAAAACAAAACAAAAAAACAAAAACAAAAAGAACAAAAAATCATAGGTAAAAGGGAGCAGCTTCTACTTGGTCGTCATTCTTCATGAGCTTTGTGTGGTCTGTGAGGTGAATCTTGGGTATTTCAAGCTTCTGGGCTAAAATCCAATAATCAGTGAGCGAATACCATGTATGTTCTTTTGTGATTGGGTTACTTCACTCAGGATGATATTTTCTAGTTCCATCCATTTACATATGAATTTATCAAATTCATTGTTTTTAATAGCTGAGTAATGTTCCATTGTATAAATGTACCACATTTTTTGTATCCATTTCTCTGTTGAAAGGCATCTGGGTTCTTTCCAGTTTCTGGCTATTATAAATAAAGCAGGAGTAACAAAATACTCAAGGGAGCAAATATGGAGACACAGTGCAGGAAAGAAACCGAAGGAGGGGCTGTCTACAGACCATTCCACCTGGATATCTATCCCATGTGCAGTCACCAAAGGTAGACGTTGATGTGGATGTCAGAATGTACATGCTGACAGGAGCCTGATATAGCTGTCTCCCTAGAAGTCTGCAAGAGTCTGACATACTCAGAGGCAGATGCTCACAGCTAACCACTAAACTGATCATGGGGTTCCCAATGGAGAAGATAGAATGAAGGCTGAAGGAGTTGAAAGGATTCGTGACACCATGAGGAAAGCAACAATTCCAACCAACCAGAGCCCCCAGGGTCTAAACCACCAGCCTGGGAGCGCTTAGGGAGGGACCCATGGCTCCAGCTACATATGCAAGGGAGCTGTATATAAGTGGGAGAAGAGATCCTTGGTCCCATGAAGGCTGGGCGTCGTGGGGGGTATTCGAGGGTGGGGAGATACGGGGAGGGTGAGTGGGGGTACACCAAAGTGGAGGCAGGATGAGGGGGGAAGGTATAGTAGAGGAGGGAGAGGGGGAAATGGGGTAAGGAGAGAAAGAACATCTGAAATGTAAATAAAATTTCCAATTTAAAAAAAAAAAGGGAGTAGTTTCAAGCTGAGAGGTATTTGGAGAACGTCTGTGTTGGAACATTTTTGGAACAATCCATGATTGACATCAGGGAGTCATTCATTTATTCTGAGACTGATTTGAGTGTAACAAGAAGAAAAATCTACAGCAGCAATACACGGTCACATTCACATGCTGTGCCATATATATCTTCATTACTTTCTTTAGGTTTTAACTCAAGTTATAGTCTGGAAAGCAGGTTCACATTGTTTAAAATGTGTGCTTTTATGTTTTATCGGTTTGCACATACTTTATTAAGGACATTTGTTTTGTTTTAAACAGGATTTCTCTGTGTAGCCACGGCTGTCCTGGAATTTTCTGTAGACCAAGCTGGCCTTGAACTCAGAGATCTGCCTGCCTCTGCCTCCTCATTGCTGGGATTAAAGGCATATATATATATAAATGTACATATATATATGTACATTTGTTTGTATTTATATACATATATATATATACAATATATATATACAATATACATATATATATACAATATACAATATATATAAATATATATATAATATATAATATATATATATACACAATATACAATATATATATAATATATATATACACACACAAATGTACATTTGTTTGTATTTATACAATTTTATGTACTATATGTGTGTGTGTATATATATATATATATATATATATATATATGTTATGATTTTCACCAAATATCACCCCTCTTTTCTTGAGTTGTATTTCGTTACTCTTTCCTCTTGTCTTTCTCTTCCCTTTGTCTTCTTCCTTGCTCAGTTTTCCTCATTCTGCTCTAATGACCAGCAAACATAGTGAAACACATTTTATTCTAGAGTTTACATACAAGAGGATATTAATAGTATTTGTCCTTCTGCATCTTACATAGTTTACAAAATATTATGATGACCTATTGCATTCATTTTCTGGAAAGTATCACTATTACATTTTCCCCCGATGAATGATGAAAATTATCATCTAGTATTTAAGCAATTTAGCCCATCAAGTCAATACAATCAAGCCCAGAGTGTCCCAACACACAGTCAGTGATATTAAACAATATACCTTTCTGGAACTCCCTCTCCCACGAACTAAAGGTCTAGTTCACTTGCTGATATATCTAATCATTCCCGAAAGGCGAAAATAGAAATGCTGTAAGTCTTCAAAATATGAAAAAAATGAAAACCCTGAAACAAAACTGTTCCTGTGATACTTTGTACTCCAGGCTAAATTTGCTCTTCCCAGACTTCTGCACAAGTAGAGTTCTGGTTTGCTCATCCTTTGTGTGTAGTGTCTGCTACTCTACATAATGCTTTAGAGAGGAAGCAGAGGTTCTTTTATTCATGAGATTGGTAATTGTGTCTTACCTTTCTATTTTGATGATCCAGTAGATTAGTCTATAAAGAGGACTTTTTTCTCTCCTTGATTTTTTAAAAATATAATTTCCCCTTTTTCCTGTCATCCAAATAAATTGGTTTAATTATCTCCTCTAGGGCTTTGAAAATGGAGTCTAGATCATTGACGTGAAATATTTATTCTATTTTAGGGCAACATTTAAAGCTTTAAATTTCTCTCTTACTACCTTGTCTGTGTTCCACAATTTCCATCTGTGCGTTGCCATTTTAATTTGGTCCAAGACTTAAGTATCTCAAATCCTTAGGAAAGTTTCACATTTTTATGTCCTTCTGCCATAGTCTCTCTGCACTTTTATATGTCACACGGATTTCTTACAGCTTGTCACATTTTCTCTTCATAGAATTATGTATATACATCTTTTATTTAATATAATTGGTTCTGTTAGTTTTATATCTACCTAATTTCTATTTTTACCATTTTTCTTTTTCCTGTCTTACTTCACATGACTATCACTAATGATTTTTCTTCTTCTTCTTCTTCTTCTTCTTCTTCTTCTTCTTCTTCTTCTTCTTCTTCTTCTTCTTCTTCTTCTTCTTCTTCTTCTTCTTTCTTCTTCTTTTTCTTCTTCTTCTTCTCCTCCTCCTCCTCCTCTCTCTTCCTCCTCCTCCTCCTCCTCCTCCTCCTCCTCCCTCCTCCTCCTTCTTCTTCTTATTCTGTCTTCTCTTTCTTATGGAATATTTTCCACTTACTACAATCAGAGACAGTCTTTCCAATCTTGTGTCAAGAAGACTGTTGCACTTTCCCTAACATTATACCACTTGTAAGAGGCAAAGATGATGTTTATAGGACAAAAAGAGTTCAGTCTAGGTGGGATAGTTAAGGACAGGAGATCAGCATACGTCAAATGGCCAACAGGAAATAGCAGTTTGTTACAGAAAGACAGGGGAAGAAAAACCATGTGGCAAGCTACATTAATGGACAGCAATGTACAAATAAAAAAGACAAAGTATTCACATTTCACTATTTATGTCTTAGGTATAAATGGCCATTGAAAGTAGTTGATGCAGTGGTTTAAGTTACATACCCTGAAATAACATAATATGAGGTAATTTTAATAATATGTAAAATAAATATATAGTTGTGTTAGTTTTTTTACAGTTTCAACTCACTATAACCTATGAATACATTGATATCCTTCCAACGTGCTTCACCTTAACATAACCCTTATTTTCACTACTCTCACTTTTGATGTTATAAATGTTTAATCAACACAAGATACTATAATGAGAAAATGAGATTTACTGTAAGGAGATAAAGGGTTTTTTTTCTCTTCAAACTGTAACTGATTTGGGAATAATTTTATAATTCTTAAAAATAACATGGAAAGGGACAGCTGTATTATGAGCATGGAAGCAGAGGCTAACCACCTACACAGAAAATGTTTTTAACACCTCATCCGTCTTATACAGAGATGAGGGGCTGGCGGCAGAAACACAGAAACAGAAAAAAGTATACTTTGTTCAGGTCCCTTCCCTCCAGCCTTCTTCACCGTGAATTCATTACTGAGCCCCCAGAATACTTGCTAACCTGTTTTCTCTTTTCTGACGTAACCTGTGTACAGTCATTAGCTTCATCTTGTAAGGCTTTCCACTTATTTGCTTATCCACTAAATAAATGACAAGTTCCCCAGCACGACATTAAAAGACTCCATAGTCTGATTCTCACTCTCCTTTGCAGGCTCTGCTCTCAGTATTCTCTTATAACAGCACTGTCTGTGCAAATACGTTTTTTTTTTTTTTTAAATTTTAAAATGCATGTTTTGATTTTTTTCTGTTAGTTCAGTCATTTTTATGGCTTTCTTGAAGTGTAAAAACAACATGTACATAAAGTATAAAATATGCTGTTTCGATTACAAATAACATTTTGAAATGATTCATATAATCATCAAGCCAACCAGCATAGGCACAATCTCATATAACTATGATATTTGTGTGTGGAAAAATACTGATGAATGACTCCTACATCATTGTGTATATGCTGTGCAATGTAGTTGAGTACAGCTATGATGCTGTATATTTCCATTACATAGATGAGCCTATGTAGTCTCCAACCACTATTCTTCTACTCTCCCCCAACCCCTGACAACTACTATTTTGCTCTTTGATTCTTAAGATTCAACATTTTCAGAGTCCACAAAAAGTGAGATTCTGTAGCATTTGCCTTTTAAACGTTATTTTCCTTTGGACTTTAGGTCCATCCATTTTGCTTCAAATGATACAGTATGTCTTTTAAGACACCTCTCTGTGTTCATGTGTGTCACGTATCACGTTTTCCATTTCTATTCAGTGTCCCTCGAGTCTAAAGCTTTTATCCATTTCTCAGCTATTTTGAGTGAACTTTCAGTGAACATGAAACTATTCTTTCCAATATATACTCAGGATTGTTGCCTCATAGCTCAGTTCTATAATTAATATCTTGAGATATCTGCCCTTGCTTCCCATTAATGACTATACCAGCTTGCATTCCATTTAACAGTGCACTTGGGTTCCCTTTTCTGTATATTATCCTAAAAAGCTGTTACATATTTTCTGGTCATAGCTTTTCTAACATGTGTGTGGGGATGTGCCACTAAGGTTTTGATTTGTATTTCTTGGGCACTAGTAATAGCGAACATTTCCTCATATGACTATTGCATGTTTATAGATCTTCTTTTCAGAAACTTCTACTCAGATATCTACCCATTTTTCAATTTTTATATTAACTTGTATGATATATAGATATACACAAATGTATACGTAAATGTGTGTTAAATGCAAATTAACCCTTTATCATGTATATATCTCACAAGTATTTTCTCCCATTTTATATATTGTTATTATATGATATATTATATATGATTATATGATAGATTATTGTTTTATGGTGCAGACTTTTCAGTTGAATGTAAAATTCCCTTGTCTACGTTTGCTCCAATTTTTAATAATTCTTGTGTCATATTAAAAATTATTGTCCATAACAATTACAAATATTTTCTATGATTATTTTCTATCAGGTCTCACATTTAAGTATTTCTTTCCTTTAAAGTGGTATTTACGAATTTATTGGTAATAGTTCAATGCCAACTTTTCCAAGTGAATATTCAGTTTTCTTAATACTATTTATTGAAGGACTAAATTTTTCTACTTTTGTCACTGGCCAGCTTGGCCTGCTACATGAATTAATTAATTCTGGTCTACTGCTTCACCCAGGTTTTTTCCTATGCTAATACTATACTGCTGTGGTTGCTGTAGCATTTTGCATTTTAACATCAGTACCTATGAGGTCTTAAGGTTTGTGCTTCTGAACGTTGCTTTGGTAAGTATAGGACTAATTTAGAGAAGTAACCCTCTTTTCAGGAGCTAATGTAATTTCTTCCAGATTGAAGTGAGGCAGGGCTACATACAGTCCAGGAGTCTCGTATCAAGATCTAGAAAGCCCATATTTAGTATGTAGCATCTCTTTCTGGAAAGTTTTTATTTGCTCAATATGGTATTTTAAGAAAATCCTTATTCTTTAAGAACTTAAGTTCTCTATGAATTTTTCTCTCAGATGGTAGCTCTTTACAGCTCCCTACCAGGTGGTTTCATCAGCTGATATACTATTTGAAATCTTTATAAACCCCAAGTCTCTCAAGTTGCACAGCTTGTTTTCCTGTTGAAAACAAGAATATATGAAAATTATGAGTATATGTTCTGCAGGTTATTTCTTTTAGCTCAAAATAGCATATCTTATATAGTGGTTTAGTGAAGACATTTTATTTAAGAGTGCTGAAGAAATAGATATCAATGTATTGACTCCCAGAGGAAGTCCTTAATGCTGATAGGTTAAGGCACTGGAAATTTTCCTGAGGACATGACCACTGAAGAATGATTCTCCTATTTTTGTATGTTAACATGTTAACATGACAACTTTTAACTGTATGGATTCAGAGCTGGAGTTCTACCCTTATATATTTTGGTGTTAGGAAAACTTCACCAAACTCACCTCCCCTTACCCAGTTCGTTCCTCTCAGGAGCTGCCGGTAGAGGGAGATGGGAAGACTACACAAGTCTTGAAGAAGAGGAAGGTGCTTGCTCTGTCATACCCTCCTGGCGATCTTGAAACTTCACTTAAAGAAAACTTTTCCATTGCAGAAGTAGCAAGATTTTTTCCTGTGAAAATTGTGGTCTTCTTTCAACCTTCAGAAAAGCTCTGTCATGAATGCCTCCAGACTGTTAGCCTTACCTCTCACTCCTCTCTTGGGCTTAGCTCTCATTCCTCTGGAACCCCAGGTTTGTCTCCGTGTCTGGCTATTTTCCAAATGTCTCAACTTTACCAAAATTAACCCTTTCCTTATTTCATTAGCCAGAGGTAGGAATTGTTTTCTGAAGTTTGACTTTCAAGATATCTTAAATTCTCTTCCATGATTTAAGTTTCTTAATTAAAAACTTTATAACTATTTAATAATTCCTATCTCCAATCAAGTTCCTTCTAATGTTTGTCTCCTGAGTGAGCCCTCACTGATAATCCTGAGAAATTTACCAAGCCTCTAAAGGAACGCTTTCCTATAAACAGTGAAGACCCAGGAAGACTGAAAGCTACTCGACCTAAAACAAGTCCAACAAATTGGAATTAACTAGCATCAACTGGCTGAACCTCATTTAAAGAACCACTTTCTTGGCTGACATTTTAGGGTTTCTTTGGTTGTTATAAAACACCATGGCCAAAAGGAAACTTGTGGAGGAAAATCTTTATTTCATTTTATAACTCCTAGTCCATCATTCAGGGAAGTTAAGACAGGAACTCAGGGAAGAAACTAGTGCAGAGAGCATAGCGTCGTGCTACTTAATAATTTGTTTCCCATGAATTTCTCAGCTTGTTTCTTATTACACCCAGGATCACCAGGCCAATGGTGGAACCAGTCACAATTGGGTCATCTTTCCTCCAGCAATCATCAATCGAGAAAATGAACCACAGGCTGTCCCACTGGTGAAAGTATTTTCCATCTTCCAGAATGACTCTAGCTTAGGTCAAGTTGACAAAAAACTAGCCAGCACAGTCATGAGTACAAGTGTTCAGGCATAAATCCAATTATGTAACTTTGAAAGTCCAGGCTCAAGGTCCTCTTTCAGAATAGGTAATCACATATTAAATGATGAAAAACCTTGCCTGGGCCAGAACTGTGTTCCATAGCAGAGTTAAGAGTACAGGTATTGTGGGGATATATGAAAGAATCAGGAAGTTTAAGTGCCTTTTCTTACCCTCCATCACAGAAGATAACACCTAAGAGATTCGGAGCAGCTGAGGATTGAAAATAGAACTTCAAAAAATATTTGAAGATTTATTCTAGTCAAAGGACTTCTCTATTTGCACATTTTTGTTTTTTCGTTTCATGAATCTCTTTTTAGTAAGTCACCAAAATTTCCAATAAATGTTGTCTTTCAATCATATGAGATGATTTGAATGTGACTCAATGGATGAAAATCAATTCACATATCTTTTCCTTGAGACTGAACATAATTCTATCTGTGAGGTATATCTTCACAAACGAATATAGCTTTGACACATCTCAGTTTAATATTATCTGTAATGCCTGTATTTATATATTTATATGAATATATTAAACAACTATATTTTAAAACATCCATGCAACATTACTATTTGAAAGAAACACAATAAGCTTTTCTTTTAAGAAAATTCACCATTTTAATGGTGAGGTTTTTTTATTTTTATTTTTACATTTAAGATTTGAACGTGACCATGCATTGACACAGCACTCCTGTGGAGGTTGGAAGACTACTTTTGGGACTCCGTTCTCTCTTTCTATAATGTGGGCTCCAGAGATTAGCACCTTTACTTCCTCATCCATCCTGCCAGCCAATCGTTAACAACTTTTAACGTCAGAGAGAATTACAGTGGCTAAAAACCACAGTGAACTTCCTAATTTTGCTAAATACTAATAATTTATTATATTCAATTATGAATATTTATAGTAAATAAATGATCACAAACCTAAAGAATCCTGTATATCTCAGAATCCATTTCTAAATTTCTTACCCAAACCAAAAATGAGGCATTTTCCTGTTTTTACTTTTTTCTGGTTTCATTATATTAATCACAGACTCATAGTATAAAATATAGTCACATACTCCTTTTTCAAGTACTAGCAAACTATAAATACATTGTATATAATTCTCAGACATTTCCCCAACATTCCTGATATTTATCCATTTTGATATATTGTAACTCTAATCCCTTCTACCTGGCCTCATGTATTTCATTCTGAATGTGTCGCAATTTTCTAATCACACTGACTCCATGACTTCTATCTACATACTGGGTATTTCATGGAATCATCTCATTATTTTATTTTTCATGTCTCTGATTACTAGTTACAATGAATCCATTTTTAGATACTTATTAACATTGTTTTTTATTCAAATGAGCCTCTATAATATTTTCTGTTTATAGATATGTATGTATTGTATACATTTATAAATGCATAATAATAGCTGTGACTTTAAACACACTGACAATATTCAGTTGAACAGAATTTTGTGTTTTCATCTTACTCATGGGTCTCAGGTTAAAGTAAGTAGTTTTATTTCACATGGTCAAATTTAGCAAATTTTTGCCTTGATTTTTGTTCTCTATTAAAAACTAAACTCTTTTTCTCCTGATGATGTATGTACTTGCCTGTGTTTTCTTTAAAAAATGTGAATACTTTAGTTTGATTGCCTCTATATCTAGAATCACTGTGGTTAGTGAATAAAATCAGAATTTTATTTTTCATATGCTCATAATCAATTTCCAAACCATGTAACAGTAAGTCTTTTTTTCTGCTGATCTACATAGCTTTATTTAATGTAAACTAAACTTTTATGTGGGTGTAGAGGGATATGCTTATATCTATACAAATATTGTGTTCCTTTGGATGTCTCTTACTAGATTCATATCATTCTGCCTTGAATAAAGTACTTTAAAAATATGCTTCCAAGCCTGGTAGAGCACATTTTCATATGCATATACATCTTCCTTGTGTGTTGTGAAATAGAAGATTTATATTGTTCAATTATGTTTTGAGACAGTGTTTGCTATGTGGCTCAAGATTGACCTGAAACTCATAACTTTCCTGCCTCAACTTCCAAAGCACTAAGATTACAGAAGAACGCTAGCACACTCAGGCTTCATCTGTCTGTTTAAATATATATGTCAGTATGATAGCCAAACACATGTGTACAAAGTAAGATGATCAAATCAGTGTAATTATCATTTCTATCTTAAACACTTATCATTTCTTTGGCTTGAAAACCCTCAAACTCCTCTTTTATAGTTCTTTTAAAATACAATTTGAATGCTTTCGTCGTCCCACTATGCTGTGGAATACTAGAATATAGTCATTCCATGTGAGTATATGTTGGTGCCACTTGTACTGTCTCTGTCAATCTTTGCTCCTTGCTCTCCTTACCTTCTTGTGACTATTCTTCCAGTATCTGCCTCTAAGAAGTCATCTCTGGCTTCCCACATATGAGCATCAGTGAGTAGTATTTGTCTTCTTATATAAAACTTATATTTTACAGATAGCTATTCATTCTTTCTATGTTTCATTCTTCTTCTTCTTTTTCTTCTTCTTCTTAATTATTCTTCTTCTTAATTATTATTAATAATAATTCTATTCATTTACACCTCAAATGCTATCCCACTTCCTGGTTAACCCCCCCACCAACCACCCATCCCATGATATCCCACTTCCCGATTACCCTCCCCATCCCACATCTGTCCTCCCTCCCTTTTACCTGTATGAGGGTGCTCCTCACATTCTCTTGCCCCAAAGCTCCAGAATCCCCTTACTCTGGGGCATCAAACCTTCCTGCTAATATGCAAGAGTGTTAGTCCCCACAAATCTTAAGAACTTGCTTATTGTTTTATGTTTGCACAAAGAATAGCATCGGGGATCAAGAGCATCACAGTAAGAAATGAAGGAGCAATAAATCATAGAACTTAACGAGTAATGGAAAGGAAAACCAGGTGACCATGCTCCTTTTATACTCCTGCTTAATGTAACAGCTGATCTGATTTACTACTACAGTCCCAAAAGATTTACCAGTGACATGTCAGCTGGCTGTGGTGACCGGATAAGTACAGCATTTCTGAATGTCTGGAGACAATTTGAAATGGTCTTCACACAGCTTTGCTGCCAAGTTGAGCACTGGCAGATGTCTGTGGCAACTATCTCGTACATGAATGATATTCCATATTAAGGGCTATCTGCAGGGAGCCAATTCAAATAATTGAGATGGATGTCTCTGGCTAGGAATGAACTTCCAGATACCTCAAGAGCAGAGTGGAAAAATCCTCCTAGGGAAATGCAAAACAAACCTTTTTCTTGTGAAGCCTATAAACACTGCTTCAATCAGTAGCCACAGCATTTTTCAACACTGGCAAGACTATTTTGTTATGAAATGCTCAAATAAATCTAATGTTTAATATTCACAGGGTATTTTCAAGAGTTCTTTTAGCTCCTTCTTCTCCACCACATACAATCCTTCCAGGTCATCCCCAGCTCTGTAGCAGAAAAACTTACTGTAGTCTCTCTTTCCTCTCTAATCCAATTTCCAACTAAACATAAAGATCTGATTCTCTAACCTTCCATGTCACAACTCATTCTAACCTCCAACATCAGTAGACATTCATTGAAAAAACACCAGCTGAGAAGGTCCAGGAAAAAGGATAGGCCTACCAAAGACCTTTATTACTCTCTTCTCCAAATCCAGGTCCATATTCTTATTCCCAGCTCTGCAGGAGAACTCTTGCAGAGTCTTCCGTGCTCCCATCTCCTGTGGATTCAACAGATCTTCCCCATTTGCACCTCCCTTACATCCCTACCTGTTGTTCTGACCTAGCCTCCAACCCTAGCAGATAATCCGTACTAATCTTGCCCATACTTGCTAGAAATCTAAGTAGACTGCCTACATAGCCTACGTTCTCCTTCTGTTCCCTCAGATTCATTACTACAGTATCATATTTAGCTTGGCAGCAGAAGACCTGTCATAGCTTTCTCTGCCCTTATGTTCTTGTCTTCTGTGGATTACAGATCTTCCCCTTCTAACCTCTTTCCCTCTCCTGATTTGTTGCTTTGTCCCAGTCCTCAACTACAGCAGATACCCCTGGTAACTCAAGAGCAACCTCAGTCAGGTCAACAAGCGGGCTGAAGACCCACACCCTTGCTTCCCCCCCATCCAATCCCCACTCTCACCCACAGCTTTAAAACAGAAAAGCAGCTGCACTCTCCCTTTCCTTTCTAACATTATGCCCAAATCACAAAGATCTTCTCCAGCGTTCTATTAGCCAGTTCATGCCAATATTGAAGCCTCCAGCACCAGAATGTTTTCACTAAGAAAATGTTAGCAAGGCAGGGCAAGGAAACAGGCAGTGCACAGGCATCACACTCCCCAAAAATTCAGATAGTAAACAAAACTTTCAGTCACCATATATGGGGAAAATAAGATTCAACAAAGAAGCATTAATCTTTTTTTTTTTTTTTTTTTTTTGGTTTTTTGAGACAGGGTTTCTCTGTGTAGCCCGGGCTGTCCTGGAGCTCACTCTGTAGACCAGGCTGGCCTCGAACTCAGAAATTCTCCTGCCTCTGCCTCCCAAGTGCTGGGATTAAAGCAGAGCTCCCAGGATCTAAACCTCCAGCCTGAGAACAGACAGGGGCAAGCTGTCCTCTGAGAGGCTCTAACCAGCAGCTGACTCAGACAGATACAGACATCCAGAGCCAAACAGTGAATGGAGCTTGAGGACTCTTATAGAAGAATAGGTGGAAGGATTGTGGGCCCTAAGGAGATAGGAACTGCACAGGAAGATCAACAGAGTAAACCAACCTGAACCCTTGGAGCTCTCAGAGACTGAATCACCAACCGTGGAGCATACCTAGTCTACACAGATCTACCTCCATGGGCTGGACCTAGGCCTCCCTGCACATATGTTGTAAATGTGCAGCTTGGTTTTCATGTAGGTCTCAAACATCTGGAGTGGGGGCTATCCCAAAACATGCAGCCTGTATATGGAGTATGGTCTTCTAGCTGGGTGCCTCATCTGGCCACAATGGGAGAGGAAGCACCTAGCCTCTCAGAGACTTAAAGTGGCAGGGTGGGGGATACAGGAGGAGGGGGTACTCAGAAAACAAGAGATGGGGAAGGATTGTGGGAGGGGGTGACTGCGACGGGTTATAAAGTGAATAAGCAAAAAAAAAAAAAAAAATTAAAAAAGGAAAAAAAAAAGATTCAACAAAGAAGAATTAGTGACCTATTTCTCTTATGAATGAAGATGCAAAATACTTGCAAACTGAATCAACGAACACAGAAGAAGGTCATCCAACATAATCAAATAATCTTCAACCTGGAGATGTAGGGATACTTCAACATATGTAAATCATTAAATGTAACCAACCATATAAACACACTGGAAAAAAAAAGACACATAATCATCTCATTAGATGCAGAATAAGGCTTTGACAAAATCCAACACCCCTCTATGATGAAAATTTTGGAGAGATCAAGACTTTAAGAACATACATAAACATAATAAAGGCAAGGTACACCAAGCTGATCACCAACATAAAAAAATTAAGTGGAAAGAAACTCAAAGCAATTTCACTAAAACCAGAAACAAGATAGGTCTGTTGACTCTCTCCATATCTGTTCAATATATAATTGAAGTTTTAGCTAGAACAATATGACAACTAAAGGACAACAATGAGATACAAATTACAAAAAAGTCAAAGTATTGCTATTTTCAGATGATATAGTATACATAAGTGATCCCAAAAATACTACCAGGGGACTCTTACAGCAAAGTGGCTTGATGCAACATTAACTCAAGAAAAAATCAGTAGATCTCCTATATACAAATGATAAACTGGCTAAGACACAATCAGGAAAATGAATCCTTCACAATAGCCACAAATAATATAAAAATATTTTGGGCTAACTTGAACCAAAGTGAAGCAAGTGAAAGACCTGTATGACAAGAAATTGAAGTCTTTGAACAAAGAATTTGGAGAAGGTATCAGAAGATGGAAAGATATCCCATGCTCATGAATTGGTAGGATAAACTTTGTAAACTGGCCATTGTACCAGAAGTAATCCATATATTCAATGCAATCCTCATCAAAATTCCAACACAATTTTTCACAGACCTTGCAAGGATGATTCTTAAATTCATATGGAAAAATTTTCAAGGACAGATAAAATAATCTTGAATAATAAAAGAGTTGCCCACCATTCCTGATTCCAAATTATAACACAGAACCACAGTAATTAAAACTACATGGTATATTAGCAATAAAATAGACACACTGATCAATAGAATTGAAAACCTAGACATAAATATACACATCTATGGACACCTAGTCTCTGCTAAAGAAGTCATAAATATGCACTGGGGGTAAAAACAGCATCTTCATCAAATGGTGCTGATCAAATTGCTGGTGGGCATATAGAAGAATTCAAATAGATACAAATTAATCACTCTGCAGATAACTTGACCTTAGCATAAAACCAGACACTGATAGAATCTGATAGAAGAAAAAGCATGGAGAGTCTTGAACTCATTGACACACAAAAAGAGTTCCTACACACAACACTGATAGTATGAGCGCTAAGATCAATAATTAATAGATGGTATTCATGAAACTGAAGTTTCCATAAGGCAAAGGTCACCATCATTTGGACAAAGCAGAAGCTTACAAAACACACAAAAAAATTTTAGCACTGCACATCTGATAGAGGACTAATATGGGAAATATGTAAAGAACTTAAGAACTACATTTAAAACAAAACAAGACAAAGCAAAAACAAATAAGCAAACAACCTCCCCAAATAACCCAACTTAAAATGGGGTTCATATCTAAAGAATATTCTCAATAGAAGAAATTCAAATGGCTGAGAAACATTTGAAGAAATGTTTAAAATGCTTAGCCATAAGGGAAATGCAAGTCACAACTACTTTGAGATTCCATCTTCCACCTGTCAGAATGACTAAGATCAATAGCACAAGTGACAGCTCATGCTGGTGAGGATCTAGAAAAAGGGGAACATTCTTTCATAGCTAGTGGGAGTGCAAACTAATACAGTCACTATGGAAATCAATATGGCATATGGCAGTTCTTCAGAAAGTTTGGAATCAGTTACTTCAAGATGTAGCTATCCCACTCTTGGACATACATGCACTAGAGGCTTTCTCTAACACATAAGAACACTTGATCAAAACTATGTTCATTTCTGCTTTATTCACAAGAACCAGAAATGGGAAACAACCTTGATGTTCCTCAACAAAGAAAATGTGATTAGATTTACACAAATGAGTATTATTCAGCTTTTAAAATTATGACATAATGAAACTTGTAGACAAGTGGATGGGAATAGAAAAAAATCATCCTTAGTGAGGACCCAGAAAGATAAATGTGGTATGTATTCACTTACACATAGATATTAGCCAATAAGTAAGTGATAACTAAGCTACAATCAGTAGAATCAAAGACATTAGATATAGAGGAAAGGACTAAAGGAGACACATGGTTCTCCCTTGGAGAAGAAATATAATGAATTTTGTGGGTGGATGGGTGGCAGGGTGGTATGCCAATAGGATCATGTGGGGATGGTGAGGGCACATAGGGCTTTGGAAGAGAATGCAGGAGAGTCAGCTAGAATTGAGATGATTGAGTAATGGTATGAAACCTAGTGCTATGCAAAATCCTCCAAATATATGAAGGTATCCCTAATGAGGTCTCCTAATAATGGGGATAAGAGTCCCAACTGACCATTTCTTGTCATCAAAGGAGTCTTCCAGTTTAATAGGGCTGGGTTGCTCAAAATTGAGATTTTTGGCCAAGGGGGGGTCTGTGGATATTCCCAAACAAACCAGGTAGTTGCTATGACAATGGATTGCTCCCTGAAATGTAAGTCAGGGCCCTATCGCTGAAGACAACATCACACAGTCATTGAACACGGAAAAATTGAGCTGGGGCCTAGATGGAACCTTAACCGCTACATTCTAGTGTCTCTGGTGAGGGATGTACTCTGCAGGATATCCAGGAGCTGCATAACACCAAACTAGCCACAAAACCTCTCAACTACAATGTATCCTAACTATAAGATAATCTAGGTAAATGGTGGCACAGAACTTGTGGAAATAGACAACCAATATCTGATTTACTTTAAGGCTTACTCCACAAGTAGAAGCCATACCCATTTGGATGACCAAGAACTAGAGTCTAGATATCCCAGAGATCTAGGAAAAAACCAAATAATTGTTGTCTTAAAAAAAGAAAAGAAAAAAAATCACAATAAAATGACTCTGAATGATGTACTGCTATACTTATGATCATATGTTGTTTACCCATCATAGACAAGCTTCCTCCTGCAGCATATACAAATAAATGCAGTGATCCACAGACAGACATCATGCGAGAGAGAGGGATCTTGGAAACACAGCTCTGAATGAATGTCTAAATCAAATCTCTCCCCTCAGAGTTCAGGGAACACCATGAGGAGGCAGAAAGAGCATAAGAGCCAGAGGGGATGAAGGACACCAGGAGAACAAAGTCCTCTGCTCAATTGAGCAAGGATCATAAAAACTCACAGAGACTAAAGTAGCAAGCACAGGGCCTACACAGGTATGGACCAGGTTTTCTGTGAATGTATTGTGCCTTTCAGTTTAATGTTTTTATGGGGCTTATAACTCTATAAACAAATGGATCTCTGATTCTTATGCCTACTCTTGAGGTCTCTTTTCCTTCTCTTGGGTTGCTTGTCCAGCCTTAATGTGATGATGGTTTTGTTTTATCTTATTATATTGTATTTTGTCATGTTTGGTTATTATCTCTTACAAGCCTGTTTTTTTCTAATGAGACAGCGACAAGGAGTGGATCTGGAGAGGAGGGGAGGAGGGAAGGGACTGAGCAGAATAGTGGGAGGAGAAACTGTAATCAAGTTATATTTTATGGGGAAATGTTTGCAATAAATAAAAAGTAATTTAAGAAGAAATAACTAATGAAATTCCAAATATAACTTAGCTATTTACAAGGCTTCATTATAAGACATAAGATTTTGTATGCATTCTACCTTAACTTTTCAGAAGAAATAATATCAACTGAAATTTTTTTCAGTAGATTTTTTTTCTGAAGAAATTATCTGTGAAAACAGAAAAAAAATGTTTTTTGTTGTTGTTGTTTTAAGATTGCAGTTTGCTTTTCTTGCATCTAGCAAGGCAAAGACATTATGTAAATGGCTTACCATGGTTAAGGAGAACATACTCTGATTGTGTTTGGCAAAGCTAACATATCAGCCTCACATGATCATTCACAGTGAGAACACAGTGAAAGGCTGGAGATACCTGAGTTTATTTCCCAGGACCCAAAACAGGTGCTTCATAACAACCTATAACTCCAGTTTCACAAAATCTAACACCTCTTCCGACATCCACAGGCAAAACACTCACACGTACAAATCCACACTCAGATACACACATCTATACATAATTTAAAGAAAGCAAGCTAACATCTAAAAACAATGCACTGATGGTCATATGGGGAAGCTGAAGTCGAAGTATAAATGAAATGATAGTGCTATGTACATTCTATTTTTCTTTCTTTCACATTGATTTGGGTGCAGTGGGTGGATGCATGACACAGCATTTGGAGGTCAGAAAACAACTTGAAGAAATACAGAGAAAGTTATTTCTATTTTAAATAATTAAAGAAATATCTGTTTTAACTATTTTTTGTTATCTTGTTAAAATGGTTTTTGTGTTTGTTTGTTTATTTGAATAAAAAACAAATCTCTTAATAGATCAGGAAAAAAAAAACAAAAAACTTTGCCAGTTACAATGGATTGTAGCTATTGAGAACTATTTTCTTTTCAGTATACAAAAATGACTTTGATGAAAATGATTTAGGGGATTATTTAACAGGAATATTTTCTATATTTTAATACTGAAAATGAAAAATCAGTTTTATCACCCATGATTCACAGATAACATAAAGTAGATAAATCTCTAAAGTGACTATTACTATTTCATTTGTTTTAAATCACTGTCTCCTAGTATTTTTTAAATGTTGTACCTGACTGTCACCTAACAGTTCCTGCTTCCACAACCCCTCCTCCAACCCCCTCCTGTTCTCTTCTGAGCAGGCGGGTTCTCTTGGGTATCTCCTGACCCTGGCACATCAAGTCTCGGCAAGATGAGGCACTTCCTCTCCCACTGAGGCCAGACAAGGCAGCACAGCTAGTAGACCATTTCCCATGTATAGGCAACAACATTTGATTTACTTAGAGTAATTTGTTCTTTTTAAGTATTGTTAAGTATTTTATGTATTAAAACAATATGACAAAACAACAAAATATCTTGAAAATATTAAGGTCAGCATTCAAAAATCAGGGGTTATTCATATTTGTGGAGTCAAACAAGACAAATGGTGCATAGCTAGGGAATTTACATGAAAATATCAGTCAGAAATATGAAAGGATTCCATTTTAGGCATGTTAACTGTTACTGTGAATTTCCATTTTCGATTATAAATTTGTATGTCACGCTTCTGAAAACCATGAAGGATTGAGATATTAAAATTCAAACCATTGTCAGAATAAGAGTTGAGATTATTAAATTAGTTGTGACTTTATAATTAATCATATAGAAGAAAGGGGATATTAGAGAGTAGAAACTTTAATCTTGGATCCACCATAATTACAAGGCTTAAGGTAAAAAAAAAAAAAAAAAAAAAAAACAATAGAGGGACAGAGATGTGGTAGGAGACAGAGACGTGTAACTGGAGGCAGTAGAGAAATCAATCCTGAAACTGAAGATCAGTCCAGGGTAGATTCCTAGTTGTCACAAAGGTACACTTAGAAAACCGATTGTTTGTTTTATTTGACATTGTATTAATTTTTTGAGGATTTCACATTTTTTTGATCATATTCAACCCCCCCATCCTTCCCTTAATTCTTCTAAGACTCACCCTATTTTGCTGCTCTTCTGAACTTTTTGTATTTGTCTATTTATTCCAATAACACATTAACTTCAATGTATATAATCCACCTACTCCCAGGTGTGGGGTTATCCCCAGGAGTACTGACACCTATAACGAGCCACACTCTTAAAGAAAACCGACTGTCCTTTCCCAGGAGGCTTCAACTGCCCATAGTACATTAGCTAAGAGTAGACTTTCTTGAGGTTCTTCCTACTACATGCTAGAAATATGTACTGGCTAGATCTTGTGTGGATCTTGTGTAGGCAAGCACAGCTGTTGTGAACTCAGGAGTCAGCTCCCCTTATGTGTAGAAGACACTCTTCCACACTGGTCCTCCACAATTTCTGCCTCTTTAAACTTTCAACTGCCTGTTCCCTGATGGTCTTTGAACAACATTGGGGAAGCATGTGATATAGGTGTCCCACTTGTGTCTGAGCACTCCACTGCCAATCTCTGCACTGTGACCAGTTGTGAACTTGTACACTAGTCACTGTCCACTACACAAAGAAACTTCTGTGATGTGATCTGAGAACTTAACTAATCTGTATGTAGAGAGATACAAATTTAGAGGATAGTTTGATATTATGTCAATTTGAGAAAGTGGAGGGTTTACACCTGGGACCTTATGAGCTCCCTACCCTGGAGATCTTGGACAGATATACAGTATCATGTCTGTGATTCCTCCTGTGGTGTGTGCCTTAAAGACAATCATAAAGCAGTTGACTACCCCCATAAGATTGAAACCGCTACACCCACAGGCATGTCTAGATATACCAGTCATTATTGTACTTCACAGTTCTCATAGTAGGCTAAGACTATTGATGTCCTATGTCTCCCAACGGCCCACAAAACATATTTCAGTTCTACAAAAGTAGGCAGGCAGAAAGGAAGTATTCTGGTCAGTACTCACTTTAATTTCTCCATGCTCTATGATCAATGTGTATGGTGTCATCAGCAACAAGGTATTTCCATAAAGTTCTGATAGGCAATCAAGAACAATGACAACAGCCTGTATTACTTTGGGTGTGTCCAGTACTTCTTAGGCCAGTCACTTGAGAGGAGGTATTCAATGCTCAGCACTTGGCTTTTTATTCAGTAATCTTTATGTGTCCCTATCTTAGGAGTCTTTGATCAAGGTTGAGAAAGGATAGAGGCAGGAAAAATTGAGAGATGTAGGAAGGGAGAAGAGCCCCTCTCTGTGGCTCTTGGTCAAATTCTCTTACCAGAAGAAAAGCAAGAAGTCTATCACAATTAAAGACTGCTATCACAATCAAAGACCTTTTTAAATGTTCTAGCTATAAATCTTCAATTTTCTAGAAATAAAATATTCCATTTATACAGAAATGTCATGCGCCTATCTCCTGCTTCACCCTACTGTTTCTGATTTTCCCACATCAAATCATTGTATCATCCAAGTCACCTCTGAGATACCCTGCGATCTCACTTATCAAAAGAAAGAAGAAATAGAAGGAAACTTTGTTGGCAGTCTTTGGAAGGGTTCCTGGAAAACCACCAAAATGACACCATAGCTAGGGCTAATAAATTTAATTGTGACTCTTCTTCAAGCAGTCTGTAAGCAGACTTTGGTATGTATTATTTTCTTTGGAAAAGACACATCCACATTTGGGAAGGTCTTACTTCCACCTCCCAATTACCATTCTTTCTTCTAACCTTTATGTTTAAAACCTGCATTAAAATATCTTTAACAATATTTCCAACTCTGCTTCAAACTGGCTATGCCTGAAACTCTTTTCTGTGTTGAATTTAAGAGTCCTGATTTGGCTTGAGTCTAGGTCCCTAAGAGATTGAAGTAACCCCTAAGGGTGTGGATGGTGACATTGTAGTGCTGTGACACTCCCCCTCGTTGTTGACAAGGTGATCTGTATTTTCATCTTGAATGAGGCCTTTCAAACCACATTAGTAGGTCATGGCTTCAAAAATGAAACTTGAAGATAGCATGGATGTGTCTCAGGAGTCTTATTAAAATATCATGACTGTTTGAAAACAGACAAAAATCTGTCCCTGATGTCACAAACTAATAGAAAAAGAGAAGTCACATGCCAAAAATCTGGGCAGAAATTCAATTATGTGACTCTGTGATGAAGATAAATGGATAAGCACATACTTGGATAAAATACCTATTGTTGCATGCCCAGATTCACAAACAAGCAGATGGTCTTGCAACATGTACACGGGCACAGGAATGGACACATTGATTTACTGGCATGATAAAGACCTGACCTTACTATTTAGCAGCTACTAGAAGAAGTAAGCACTTTGTTTCCTGAATATTTAAGAATAATCTCTGAAGTAGAGCAAAGCCTATATCCAACATTTCTGGAGCTAATGAATTCTAGTGTGTGTACACCCCCAGAAAGCAAAATGGCCTACTCAAGATGTAGATGGTGCCTCCACTTTCAGGACACACTGCAAAGCTTGGGTAGCTGAAGTTATCCATAAGGAAGGAAGAAGTAGACGGCAGCACACTAAAGGATCCAGGACAAAGAAGAAATAAGGATGCATTTGCTTCCCCAGCTCTGTACCAAGGCCCATGGGACTGAACAAATCGCCATAATCTGTATGTGCATACCTCACTTCTGCTGCAGACAGAAGACACAACCTTCTGTCCACAGGAGATCCCAGAAGACTCTGTGCATCCTGTCTGTCAATAAACCAAATTCTAGTAATAACATCTCTCTCATGTATGGCTAGATAAGATGAAAAATATAAGGTGATCCTCAGGAACCATGAATTTATTGATGGAGTCAATGGAACCTTTCTATTTCCATATCATGCGTGTTGATTTTGCAAGGGGTTTTTATGAATCTGAAATTAGGAAGAAGTACTGTAATAATATTAATTAGAGATATGGACATAAGGATCTGGGATAATCAAATTCGGCTTGAGGTGACTCTTTCTTTCCATGTATCTATATCATATCTGTCCTTTAAAATGGGTTCACTCTCATTTGGTATTTGGAGTTTTCTTTGATAATTAAAATTGACTTATTTTCTTTTCTCTGAAATGTTATTGGCTATATTACCATCTATCATTAAACACATGATTATATACCACTCATAACCACATATTTTGCTTCATTTAACATAATTATATATTCATAATTATGTATTCTATTTCTCATTTAGTATGTGAATACATGTTCATAATTTAATTTTTTTCTTCCTTCCTTAGACATTCAGAATCTTGTGGATAAGAATTCATTTTTTTGTGAACCTCCCTTTCCCTGCTCTCTCTACTAAGCTGAATATAGTGTTTGACATATAAAAAAGTATTATAATTAGAAGATAAAACAGAGAGTGTTAAAGGAAGGAAATAAAGACATAAAAGAAAGATAAATTTAGAGATAAGATTTTTTTTTTTAGCTTACAGAAGATAATTTTATAATTATACATATTTATAACTTTAGAGGCAAAGTCTTAACCAGACTATAATTATAGCTAGTGGATAAGAATATGAACTCCACAAGGTAAGGTTTATTTTATCTTACTGCTGCATCCCCATGCTTAATAGAATATTTAGAATAACGCATGTGCTCAATACAAAATTAGATGAATGAACAAATTAGTGGATAAATTACAAGATTGGTGTCCAGATTGGAAGAGGAAAAGAACCGACAGACACCATGTATTTCTATTCTAAACATCAGCCCCCCTAACCTTCAGGCTTATCAGTTATCTTTTTAATAACTGAAGAAAGGAAGGCTCCAAAGTCTAAGTGTCTAAGAGAAGATGACATAAAGTAAAGGTGGGTCTTCAAAAGTCAAAACAATTCATGTCAGACTATCCCTTAAGCCCATGGACTTTCTGTATACACGAAAAGAAAATTATTACATTTTATCCACATAAGAAAGCACGGGAAAAATAAGACCCCAATGTCATCTAAGCTTTAAAATGAGATACAGTCATTTCCAATGAAAAGCTGAATGGGAGAAGAGGCATCAAGTCCCCATCACAGGTCTCACTGTTCTCTGTCCTTTAAATGCCGCTCGATGAAATTAACTGTAATTTCAACTCAGTCTTCATGCACATCTGTAAAAGTATGCGCTTGTCACACTAAGAAATTCCCATTCCCACCAGGGTCCCTAATTGCTGTGATAACTCTTTGTTGGACACAGATCCTGAGACTCTTCCACCTAGAAGAACAGTAATGCCAGAAATTTGTCAGAAATTGTAAAAACCACCTTTATCTTCCAAGCAATAGGGCCATGAAATCAAGTGCCCAAACTGTAACTAATCTTTATTTCAAAGTTCTTCTAGTTTAAAGCTTATAGTCTTCTGAGGAAAGCTGAAAACAAATGCATCATCTTTTCCAAGCCACAGTGAGATTCTGTAACTAGATCCAACTCATTTTTGTGATCAAAGTCACTAAATTCCTGGCCTTGTACTAAGCCTTCTTATTGTAAACCTTATTTGCAATTATAATCTGAATTGATTTGCCTCAGAGAAATATAGGTTAAAATACCTCTGACATATGGTGAGAGCTCAGTAAATACTCATGGGGTGAACTGAAACTCACATATTTTCATGTTTTTGTAATTGGTTTTCTAAATACAGGATTAAAGTTACTGCTCATTTATACTTCATTGATAGGGTCGGTGTTGTTTAATAAATCATTACTTTCCATAGCAAAGATGCTTTGATTGATCAATCTTGACTTTCTTCAATATATTAAACATATCTAAATAGAGTTAAAATTGAAACCCGAATTGTTTACCAGGAACAAAATATTTTACACTTATAAAACAGATTCTTGTCAATGCATCTGAAACCAAAATATCTCCATAGTTAATAACAGCTTACTATAATAAACTTATTTAACACATAGCTTTTTGTTGCAAACAAAAAAACCTGACAAAATGAAAGATATGCACTCGAGGCCTGCGCATGTTTTCCACTGGGCTTTAATTAACATACAGGAAAGACAACCCTGGTTATATTCAGGGAAATGTATTTCTGCCATTTACAGTGAAAAGCTTTATATCACAATGAATAAATAAGGGTAGCAGTATGCCTTGAAATTTGTGAGCAGTTTTTTTTTTCATGTTAGTAAAGGAAACATTGAAATGTTTTAGTGGTGTGATGCTATTTTTTACCATAAGATGTGGTCCAGTATTGTCAGAGAGATCCACCACTTTGGCCATGTTAGAAGTTATCCAGATTACTCAACCTTAGCCCACTGACCCCTGATTCTAATCTTAAATCATTGATTTTAGCTCACATTCTGATCATTTTACTGATTCAGTTTGCACCACCAGGTTTGCTAAATAATAACATATGCATGGTTAATCAAAGCTTCAGGTTAATTCTTTCTTATTGAAAATTATTTTTTCAGATAATATATTCAGTTCACTGTTCCCTTCACCATAGGCTCTCAGATCCTCTCAATCTCCATACTCTAACAACTCCACGAATTCTTTGAATTCTTTCTCTCATTAAAAAACAAAGAGGCAAATTAAAAAAAAAAACAATAATCAAAGAACAAAAGGCATAGAAATTAAAAGAAATAGATCCCTCTAAATATCAGGAAGCTTTAAACCTCATTGCTCCTGTCCCTTTGGCAGGGAGGACTTCAAATTGCAATCCACGAAAATATTTCAGTCTACCATTGCCATGTGCTGCAGGACTCCAGGTAAGATAAATACCTGGAAAATATTTTCTTACAACACTGCATTCAACAAGTCTGAATCTTTATAGCATTTCCTCATCTTCCAGAGCACACCTCATAGATTCTGTTCACAGTGTTCTATATGTTCTTGATCTTCTTAGGATATCACAGCTCTTTAAAGTCAATTAGCAACTGGAATACAGAGTCACCTAGAATTTACCCTTTCTCCCCACTCTGAATGGTTTGGGGTTTTGTATATTGCAAATAAAATCATATAGAACATTTTGCACAGATGGCAAAACATTGATTTCATTAGACTCCGATCAGCCACTGAATCCTATTTAAATATTGTAAACAAGGACTGACACTGTTAACAGGAACATCATGGTCACTGAAGTGATCTACCTTTGTATTATTTAACCCCCTTTGTTGTGACCTTTCACATTCATTTATTCACAACCGAATTGAGAGCAGACTTCTATTTGTCCACTCTACAGAAGCCACTGTACATTTGAAAGGATATTTCAAGCCACAGTCACATTAGCCACTCTTCAGTAAATTCTATTACATTGCTAGTCTGCTAAAAATATTAGCAATCCTGCACAAACATCATTGTCCTGTATTTAACACTGCCAGTGAAGTTTCACATCCAAGTTCACACTGACCTTCAAAACAGCCTGGACATCCAAGGTTGCTCAGACTTACACAGATCTCTCAGACCCAGCACCTCTGAGGGCAAACTTAGAAACAGAGCTGTCCAGTTTCTTCTAACAGTGGAGTTAATCTTATTGGATCACAGATGAGTCATAGATTATGAACTCTATAGGAAATTACTGTAATTTCTACACATCTATTGTAGTATTCTGGTTTTTAGAAATTTATCCATTTTTATGTACCAGAAAGGAGAACTATTAAGCACACATCCCTGAGGGAGTGACATCACACATATGAGTAACATTATACAGATCAAGTGAATAACAGCAATTAATGAAAAAGGAGAGCATGACTTTGATAAAGAGCAAAGAGAGGTATATTGAAAAAGATAGATGGGAAGAAACAGAAGACACAGATTATGTAATTTTATAATTTCAATAATAAGAGGAATCATAATAACTTCTATGCACTAAAGTGTTTTTCATATTACCAAAAGCAATTATTATCATTATAGCTATACCTAAATTCATTAATGTTAGACGGTAACTTTAAAGAAATAATCATTTATTAAAAATCAATTAGATGGAAAACTGCAATAGCTATTTCTTTGTTACGAATACCTATTAATGTAGATAGACCTTTGACTAGAAATATGCTAAAAATTCACAGAATGCTACTACTCTCTGATTCTTACCAGACTCAGTTTTTTATTATGACACTGGGACTGTTTCAGTCCCCTCCACTAGGCACAGGAGACCTTAAAGTGTTTATCAAAATTTCCTGTTTCCTGACTCTTTCCTATTTCTTTCATGGATTCCCTTATTATTCTAAAAGTATAAAATAAGCCTGCATATGTGAATTCAGATTGTGACCAAGATCTAAGCTAAAAGAATGCTTTAAGTCCAGTGACCTCCTCAGCCTTTTGCAGAATTAATTTTCAAGTGTCTGTGAAATTCATCTGAGGATATTCTGATTGCCAGTAGGAATGAGGGCAGCTCAGAGGAGATGACTAACACATCATGAATACAAAATTATGAAGTCATGCATGTGAAGTGGATCTAAAGTCAACTCATTTAAATTGGAAGAAGAGAGGCGAACTGGGTCATTGTAAACATAATTGCTAGTTTTCAGATAATGGAAAATGACAAAAAAGGATTGATAAAAAATTCTCAGTTTTTAGCTGATTTTATTAATGATTCATAGTTCTTTATCATTCTTGAAAACAAATAAACATTACCATAAAGCTGTTAAAGGAAACTTGGGCCTTTTTCAATTTTTATAAAAATTCTTTTTAGGTAACACTCGATAGATATTTGGGGTCACTGATAGCTATCTTTGTCTCTAGACTGATCTTTTTCTTTCAATATTAAAATACCAGCTTATTTTTATAGCATGCTGTATGCTGAACAATGTTCTTAAAGATTTGCATAGCCTGACTAATTTAGCTGATATTTTTAGGCTGACATTGTTGAGTCCATCTCACAGATAAATGGACAGAAGAGTGGAGAGATAGGGTAACTTTTCTATGTATTATATAACTAGATTATATAACAACAAAATGTCACTGTTTTCATACTGTGCTCAGTGAAAACATTGCCTGTAATTAATTTTCCAAATTCTGATGAATGAAGTCAATGTTTTTAAAAATATCAATCAAATACATAAACCTGAATTTATCAGAAGCTAATCAGGGTAGTGAATAGTTGAAAGAAGCTGGTTATCAATGCATTAGAAAAATTTTGGTACGATTTCCAAAGGCTGCTTTCAGTTTTGAATCTAGAATTATATGTATATCAATAGATATTGAGGGTGGTTCACAGAGTGATAGAATCTCATAGGCTACCTGTGTCTCTTACCATGATATCTTGGAAGTGTAACTTAGTTGAGTCTACTTAGTAGCTGCCTACTGGCATCTTTTAATAGTGTCCTGAAAAGGTGAAGAAGAGCTTATCTACTCAAAGAGTACATTTCCCATAATTATTTTTAGCTAGAAAAGTTTACTATCTACTAAAGCATACTGGGAATCACTGTGGTGGGCTAAAAGTCAGAAAATATGCAAGACACAGGTACCTAAAGAACAGTGGAGAGAAAATCTTGCAGAGGAAGTAACTGTCTGAGAGATAAAAGTTCCAGGCACTTTTGTAGAATTTGCTGGAGGACCACTGTGTTTCTCTAACCTTGGGCAGTAGAAACTGAAGACATAGGAGACTTCACAGTTGACATAACTGAAAGGAAAAGAGAAAGAAGAAGAAGGAGGAAGAAGGAAGGAGAGAGAGATAGAAAGGAGAGAGAGAGAGAGAGAGAGAAGAGAGAGAGAGAGAGAAGAGAAGAGAGAGAATGAGATGCAAAGTGGACATGAAGCAAGTAGTGTGCAAAGCAAAGGAGTTGTCCAAGGTTGCAAGCATAGTAAGAGGAGGGACAGTAAAAGGCTTCAGCTCCGAGGCAGACCCACAGTGTATAGAAAGACTCACTGAAGCAAATTATCAAACCCTTGTGGTATATAACATTTTCACTTACAATGAAGCTTATGGTAACTATTCTGCAAACAACATAGATATGGGAAAAACTTTGCTATATCATCGAATCTTAGTTCAACAAACCCCAGATTATTGTTAAAGATTGACACAAAAACATGTTGGAAATGCCTTGTCCTCACTCTAGAATTATAAAAATAGGCTAAGACCAGACACTTTCTTCTGCTTTATTTTATCCTGAGAAAATTAATTATGAACTTCAAACTTCCAAGTCTTCATTTGTAAATTTGGCACAAAATAGGAGAATTCAAAATGCTGCTTGTAAAGATCAAAGAAAATCCTTTTAGCATATAAAATCTACAAAGAATATCATTCCCAAGTGTACATCACAAAAAAAAAAAACAATAAATCTGTAAAATTACACCTTTCTGAATCAATTTACAAAGCTGAAGTTAGAGGAAAACCAATTTGCCTAAAGTTTACAGAAAAGTGGGCAAGCCCAGCATTCAATAATTGTGTCATATGCAAGACTTCACATGAGCCAATTTTGGGCAATATTTCCATATGTACACACATACATGTTCTCAAAAAACTTTTCAATGAACCATAAAGTTTGAATCAGGATTAGCACAAAAGTTCACAGATGAAAAAGCAAGGGGCAATGCACAAGTTTACAGACAGGATAATTCTTCAGTTCTTAGAATAAATATTGGGCAAGGCAGGAAGTTTAGAAAAGACTTTCTATTCAGACAAGCCAGTGGCTTATCCAATCTCAAGTGACCATCATTAAACATACATAAAACAGTAAATGCACTCAGATTCATATACATATACCTATATCCACACGTGCACAACCTCCCACATACATATCAATAATAATGTTAAAAAGAAAAGAGCTTGAGTTTGAGAGAGAGAGTGGTAGAGTGCACAGGAACTGTTGTAGCAAAGAGGAAAGTGTGTGAATGACATAACATGCAGTACTCACTTATGAAGGGAAAAATGTGATGAAAGAGAAAAGATTTTCCCCTCAGTGCAACCATGGGATGAACATTGTCTCATTCTTCTAGCATTCAGCCTGAGCTTCTGCAGGAAATGGAGCAAGTTTATTTTACAAAAGGAACTGTAGAGGATAGGGACTCCCCAGTCAGACCAACAGAGTCAACTATCCTGGACCCTTGGGGGCTTCCAGAGACTGAACCACCAACCAAAGCAAGATGGACTGGACACTTGCACACATGCAACAGATGTTCAGCTTGGTCTTCATGTGGATCCCCCAACAACTGGAGTGAGGGCTGTCACTGAACCTGTTGCTTGCCTATGGGTTCCATTTCCCTACTGAGACACCTTGTCTGGTCTCAGTGGGAGAGAATGTGCCTAATCCTACAGTGACTTGATGTGCCAAGGTGGGTTGATACCCAGGGGGACATCGCTCTCCTCAGAGGAGAAGATAAGGAGAGAATGGAGGAGGAACTGTGTGTGAGAGGGAGGGGGGGCTGGAAAGAGGGCATGTGGATATTGGGATGTAACATGAATAAATAAATAAATGGTAATAAAATTACACACACACACACACACACTAGCAAGAAAGGAAACAGAAAATAATCTGTCTGTTACTAGGAAACACCTCCTGGATGAGACCATTATAGTTCTACAGCTCAAAGAAGATTAGGATCATGGAGAATGCTTAGCAGAGTCAGAGACACTGTATTTACAGAGTATATTAACAACAGACAGTGTCACCTTTACCCTGATTATGAGTTTTACAAGAGTTGAGTAGCATTGACAAGAAATCCACAGCTGAGAGACAGTCAAAAAAAAAATAGGAGGAAGCCGAGCAAGAGGGAGAGAAAGAATCGTCAGAGTTCAGACATAAACAGAAAGGGAACTGCAGTTGAGGAGAACTGACTGCTCAAAGCAGTGCCCACCCCAAGATGAGGCAAATCTAGGGAAAGAATCCATGAAAAACTAAGATGTCTGTGGCATCAGTGGAAGGCGACACAAGATAGACTGACTATACCTTCTACACAGACAATAGAAGAATGTCTACTTCCTACAGTAAATGTCAAACTCCATCTCTCCTACACCACCCAAGACTTCTGGTTTTAATCAAGTAGTGAAAATTGAGAAATAATCGGGAAGACTGAACGTGCAGGCAAGAGATAACAAACATTCAGATGATCATATTTGAATGTAGTGTATATAATTTAAAATATCCTGAATTAACATTTGAAAGCAATGAATAGAAATGATAGATAGGAGTTCCAGGTCAGATAGGCATAATGGTAAACAAAAAAATGCAAATGGTAGACATTCCAATAAAACAAATCAAGGTAAAATTGACTTTTATAGGGTGGATAGAGTTCTGTGTACTTTTCCATTGCTGTGATAAGTACAATGACCAAAGCATCTTAGGAAGAAAGGGTTTATTTTATCTGAAGGGGTTTATTTTACATGTATCCCATCATTGAGGGAAGAAGATGCTGGAAATCAAGGCTGAATCTTTAAGCAGAATCTACAGAACAATGCTGCTTCCTCCCAGACACACATTCAGAAACCTTTCTTGTATAATCCCAGAGCTACTTGCCAAAGAATGGCCCAACCTACAGTGGGCTGAGCCTTCTTACACCAATGAACAATCAAAACGATATCCACAGACATGCTCAGCGGCCAATCTGATGGAAGCAATATTTCAACTGGGATTCTCTCTTCCCAGAGGCATCAAGTTGACAATTAAGATTAGGCAATACAATTAGTTGCACCATTAACTTGGAGGTGAGCCAATAGAATTTATCTAAATTAAAAAAAGAGAGACAAAAATGAGACAATACCCAAAGACAAATAGGATACCATAGAATTACATAATTAAATCTAGTGATCTAATATGTTTAGGACTGACAATATAAAGAAAGAATAGGATGAAACATAAATAAAATTTGGTGAATAGTAGCTGATAATATTTTTTCCAAAAGTATTAAAACTTGCAGGTCATTCAACTAAGACAGAATCACAAAGATAAGATACTATACACAGAAAAAACAATGGAAGTAACAGTGCAGGGTCTGTAAGTAATCATACAGATAAGACAAAAATGGAGGGAATCTTTCACACTGTTAAAAGGAAAAATTACTGCCAAGCTAGAATTCTATGTCTACTGAAGTCCGTTCTAATAGCTGTGAGGCAATAAATCCTTCCATACAATACAGATGGAGAGAATGAATTACTAGTATTACCTTATACAAAATAATTTCTTTATTTTACAAATGAAAAGTTTAGCAGAAGTTCTTGCCAAGAAGGTTCCAAAAATTTTAGCAGAAGTTATTGCTGAAAAGATTAAAATAAGAATGTAAAATTACATAAAAATGAAAATGCACTAGAATAATCACAAATCAAAGCTAGTAAATGTTTTATTGTTTTTATTTGTCTTATTTTTATGCTTCTTTATTTCTGTCTTTTATGGTATTCTTTTTAACTTCTAAGGAAAATCATGTGTTCTTTGAAACGTGAGGAAATAAAAATATTCTAAAGATTAAATTTGATTTTATCAGTTTAATCACTGAAAGTGTTTTAGTTGTTTTTTTTTTTTAAATAAAAAAGGTTTTAGAACAACTAATACATGGTTTTAAAAGGACAATTAGCTAAACTATAATTGAAGAAGACTGTTGTATACACGTCAGTGCCAAACCTCAGTCAAATATATTCTCAGTTTACACGCTGTTAACTCTGAAGAGGATCAAGGAGTTGATCCATGTATATAACCTGGAGTAGCCGCAGGTATCAGGAAAGTATAAAATGGCCATGATGGGGATAGGAGGAGCACTATAGGGGAACAGTAGTTCATGCTTGTTATGGAGAGGGAAGTGAAAAAGACAAGCAAACAAACAAAAAACAGGTGAACGAAACTTAGGTGGTGAGAAAGGAGCTTCATCCACAAGGAGGAAACAGAGAGGAGCAGGACTCAATAGGTGTAATGATGATTGAAAAACTCCAAAAAAGAAAAGGAAATTTTCTAAGGAGGAGCCTGAGGCTGATGCTAGCTCCACAAAGAGCACCACAAAGAAAAAAAAAAAGTCCCAGAAAGCACAGGAGGATTATGAAGGACCTGCTTGGTGGGAGGGGCATACCTTATGGTGGCAGCTCCTGCCCATAAGCCCCAATAAAAACACAAAACCAGTTAAAAAAAAAAGAAAAAGAAAAAAAAAAGAAAAAGCCACAGATAATTATACATCTCATGAGTACTTAAAATTACATATATATGTCTGCACTCAGGCATGTATAAGTTTAATTGAAGTTATTCTACTTTGGGTGACAATGTTTCCTCCAAAATTCCTAGACTATTTAACAAAAAAAAAAAAAACAAAACAAAAAACCAAGTACTAAGCATGGAGAAATTTCAACTTGTTGCTTGGGGAACACCAACAAAGCTCCAAAACAATATAGTTTATTTTTATTGCCCTTGGTACTTTCCAGAAAACTAAGATAAGACCCCATTGCCGAAGACACACTCCACTTCAGGCACTGCATTTGGAGTTTCAATCCATATCTAACCTGGAAGCCTATTTCTTGGGGACTAGCTCTCACAGTTTCAGAGGAGCCATGTAAGCTACTAATAGAGAAAAGCAATCAATGGTCTTAATCATCTGTAATGCCAATAAGCCATAGCGATGATTAGCATAGCCCAATATTCTGAAAGTGCAATAGTGGCACTTATGTCTTGGGGATAAAAATAGTCACATAATTGTTTGATAGGAGGAAAGCCATGCCTGGCACTGTAAATGTAGCCAACTATCCATAAGTGGTGAGGCCATGTACTCTAGAGGCTAACCTACAACTGCCAGGTTCCTAAACCAATAGAATTTCTAACTGCATTCTCAATATTTATCCTTATAGTCACAGAGAGTGTACTCTCACCCGTCATCAAAGAAGCATTTAGAGTGGGTGTGTAGCCAGAAATCATTACAGAAAACCACAACAGGTCAAAATGCAGAGATCAACTGACCATGGAGGCTGCCTGCTCCCCATTAATACATTTAAAGCACAACCCCTCTACTTTAGGTTCCAGGAACATCGAGGAAGAGGGGAAGGAATGGTTGTAAGAATCAAAGGAACAAGATAGCTGCTTTGGAAATTCTCTTCAAAACGGACAGAAGACAAAACAAAACCAATAAATGACAAAAAAAAAAAAAAAAAAAAGACATGAGATGGAAGAAGGTAGACCTGGGGCAAGTTGAGGAGAGAACTAAGGATAAATATGATTAAGAAATATTGAATGAAGTAACATTATATGGACTCAACAGGTTATATCTAGGAATATGTATGTATGCATAGGAGAAAAACAGCCCTGAAAGAGAGCAGGGAGGAGTATAGGGGAAAGCTTGGAGAAATGTTGTAATTATATTGTAATCCCAAATTAAAAAGATTAAATTGAGAAAAGATACACTGTATGAAGTTCTCCTAGAGTAAATAAAATTTATCAATAATATATTTTTGGAGCATTATTATTATTATTGTTATTATCTAATCTTTTTTTACAGTACAGTCATTATCCCCCTCCCAGTCTGCCCTTCAGCTGTTCCTTATCCCATTCCTCCTCCCATGTCTCCAAGAGGATACCTCCACCCCTACACCTCCACCCAACAAGACGTCCCCACTCCCCAGGGCCTCAAGTATCTCAAGAGTTAGGTACCTCTTCTCTCAATGAGGCCAGACAAGGCAGTCCTCTACTGTATATGTGTCAGGAGCTTCATATCAGCTCATGAATGCTGCCTGGTTGGTGGCTCAATGTTTGAGATATCTCGGGGATCCAGGTCAGTTGAGATTTCTGGTCTTCCTATGGGGTCTCCCTCCTCCTCAGCTTCTTCCAGCTTTTCCCTAATTCAACCACAGGGGTCTCTGGTTTCTGACCATTGGTTGGGTATTATTATCTATATCTGACTCTTTCAGCTGCTTGTTGGGTCTCTCAGAGGGCAGCCATGCTGGGCTCCTGTCTGTAAGCACACCATAGCATCAGTAATACTGTCAGGCCTTGGAGCCTCCTTTTGAGCTGGATCCCAATTTGGGCCATGATCAGGCATTGGGGTTGAGAGACGAGAGGAGTGAAGCCCTGAGGGCCAGTAGAAAGAATGGAAGCAGGCAACCTCGGGAGGTTGGAAGTAGGGGAACTCTCTAGAATGTACCAGAGACCTGAGAAGTGAGAGATGCTCAGGACCCAAAGGGAGGGACCTTAGATAAAATGCCCAACAGTTGGGAGAAGAAACTTGTAGAGTCCATCTCCAATAGAAAGACAGGGCATCAAAACTATATTTTAAATGTAAATAAGAATGCAAAAAACCAGAAGTTCTGCTCTGAAATACTGTGTATTTCCCAAGCCTTTGAGTTGCAGCACGGGACTTGAGAACAAAGACAAGAAGCAATCAACCCTCTCAAAAACTCTTATTCAGTTTGTACCATAAAAATTTCTTATTTTTGTCTAGGAAGACAATTACAGTTTTAATTGTTACTACAGGTTTCTAGGAGTAGGTCATCATGAACTCCTGGGGTATGATCAAGGATCAAAGTGACAATCTCTTTCCTTTAAGGCATTTAGAAGATGTCTCTCAAAGAGCTAAACAATACAGTAATAAAGAATGCAGTATAAACAGTATGTTATCTTTGGAGAGGTGGAATTTGTTTGCTACAACACTGTATTTTTGTTCTGTTTTGTATCTGGGAAACAGGACTCGGCTCCTCCCTTCCACCAGATACAATGGCTTCCTGCTGTTTGCTGCATGTTCGTACCTGCTGTTTAAATGGACTGGCCTATGGCTTATTAAAATGCTTGTTCTTTGGTGACCTTATCAAACACAAGAGAGAGCTTCCTTCCCATAGCTACACCTACAGTCATAACATGGGCTTTTTCACTTGTCAAGGAGGGTATAGGATAGCTTATATTGCCTGTAAGTCAGACCCATGATCACTGGGAATCAATCCTCAGAAAGGTAAAATATTTTTGCCTGAATATAAGAGCTTAGATAAATGGCTTTTAAAGTTCTGACTTTTCTAATAATGAAATTATGGAATCAGCAACTAGACAGGGTCACTATAGACTAAGGACATGTTGATGAGCAATACTCTGGGGTCACACCACCGTTCTAAGCAATAATTGCACTTTCACCACCCCCACCACCTCTTCAGCTATACGTAGTGTAATTGATAATCTTCATTTTCAACCTAAATAGATTTACAATCAGTATGAAAATTCAACTTGGGTGTGCCTATTAGGAAGTTCCCAGATGCTAGGAGTAAAGGATTAGATAAAGAGGACAATCATGTGGAATGACAGCAATTATTGCTCTCTGCTTCTCTACTCATGTGACCAGTTCATGTTCTTACTGGATACCTACCCTCAGTTGTTCATGCTTCCTCATGCTATTCACACTGTGATGAAGTGTTCCCTTCAAACTGGGAGTCAGTTTGAAGCTGTTAGGTAGCTTGTCACAACTAGATGAGTCACACATACATATAGCTATTTATCTTTAGGCAACTTGTATAAGCCTGAGTTATAGTAGATGTCAACGTTAGTGTAAATTCATCCATAATGCTATGAAACCTAAAAATATCTACAGGTTAGGCTTTATTATAAAAGAGTATTGGGTATCTTACTTGAATAACAGTAACAATAAAAAGCAATATGAACATTTAATAGAAACTCTATCTAGGAGAGGAGGGAAACCGTTTTCAATGACAAATAATAGAAGGTCTTAAAATTCCCCTGTGAGAATGACAATGCTTACTTATGAAGTTTCATGATAAAATGCCAACATAGGAATGAGGTCTTTAAACCAGGTATAGAGAATCAATAAGCCCTCAAAGCAAATGGTACACATATTGATTTGAAGTGGGGCTGGGAGACTAAACTCAGGAAAGACAAGTTAATGAAGTTGAAATGGAAACAAAAGGGACAAAGAAGAAAGAAGTTCAACTGAAAAGCACTTGCTGTGTGCACAGACAAGCTAAATTCCAGGGAATCCTGAGAATGGTTCTAAGTGTCATACCTAGTCTACACAGATCTACCTCCATGGGCTGGACCTAGGCCTCCCTGCACATATGTTTGTAAATGTGCAGCTTGGTTTTCATGTAGGTCTCAAACATCTGGAGTGGGGGCTATCCCAAAACATGCAGCCTGTATATGGAGTATGGTCTTCTAGCTGGGTGCCTCATCTGGCCACAATGGGAGAGGAAGCACCTAGCCTCTCAGAGACTTAAAGTGGCAGGGTGGGGGATACAGGAGGAGGGGGTACCCAGAAAGAAGAGATGGGGAAGGATTGTGGGAGGGGGTGACTGGACAGGTTATAAAGTGAATGAGCAAAAATAATAAAATTAAAAAAGAAAAAAAAAAAAAAACAATAAAGGTTATTCAGGTCTTCACTGCTATGTGTTATACAAGATCTAAAAAAAAAAAAAAAAAAAAAAAAGTATCGAAACAAACTACAGGGCCAGCATCAAAGGTGCTTCCATGTAAGAAGAGGCAGTGAAAAGGGAGCACAGATAAAAGGGAGCACACAATGCCGGGCGGTGGTGGCACACGCCTTTAATTCCAGCACTTGGGAGGCAGAGGCAGGTAGATTTCTGAGTTCAAGGCCAGCCTGGTCCACAGAGTGAGTTCCAGGACAGCCAGGGCTATACAGAGAAACCCTGTCTCGAAAAAACAAAAACAAACAAACAAAAGAATAATGCTCTATTTAAAAAAAAAATAAATGAAAAAAAAAATAAAAAAAAAATAAAAAAAAAGGGAGCACACATTGAGAAACGAAAGGGAGCACACATTCAGAATGCATATCCAATTCTACTCAGCTCAGTGGTACAGACTGGGTACCAAATGAATTTCACAATCACAGAGACTCATGGTTTACACATGATATCTATCTATCTATCTATCTATCTATCTATCTATCTATCTATCATCCATCCATCCATCCATCCATCCATCCATTCCATCTATCTATCTATCTATCTATCTATCTATCTATCTATCTATCTATCTGTTTCCTTCTCTTTAGTATTTAAAAGCTACTAAGACTACAAACTCATAATTGAAAATGAGACACATTGAAGGATTCTATGGCAACCTTTTCCCCTTCCCCCACCGAGAGAGAAATAATCCAGACCAGATGCTATAGAATAGAATGCTTAAAATTTGTAATAAAGATGGTGAAGTGTAGTTCCTCCCAGTTGATGGCTTCTGAGTGGGGAAGGACTCAGTTTTATTTAAGTGACTGGCCGCTGGGACTTTGATGATGCTCTAATGAGTACATGGGCAACACAAATTGGACTTGCTCTATTTTTCCTTTTGGTGGGGAAGGGGTGGTATGAGGATGGCATGGTGAACCTAGAAGGAATAACTTAGTGTGATCAGTGTGTATCTATGATGTTCCCAAATAATTAATAAAAAATATTACATTAAAAAATAAAATAAAACCTACTAATAAATTTTAGTAGACCTCCCAAAACATTGTTGCTCTCTAGTTAAAGTAGGAGCTTAAGAGAGTCAGGTGATTAATAGAGCTTTGTCTGCAAAATGCCTACATGATCTAAGGTACGATATGAAATTGCTGCTGAGTATTCAGGGTAAAGTCTTTAAGACTTACATTTAGGTTACATAGAATTATGATATTTTAATGCCATGAGAAAAATGATTCAAGATTATTCTCTATTTTAATTCTCATATCATTCACTTATTGAATAAATACATATCAAGGACTATTTATGGGCCTGGCAACATTTTAGATACTAGATGACCAAGATCATTTTAAACTAAGTTATAACATAGTACTTGAGAGTTACTATACCCTTAGGTAAAACTGTAAAAGTATACTGCTGGTCTCATGGTATACTAGTGGTTCTTATGGATGGATACAAAGAAAAGTCATTTTCTAGATCAATAGCAACTGCACATTTTGTATCAGGAGATGCCTTAATCCAGTCAAATAATTACACCACATTTTGTACAGTAGTTGCAACTGGAGCTCTTATTTGATTGAGTTTGGGTTAGTCAAATGCCATTCTCTGGGATCTACCTGGTGCCTTAAGGACAGATAGGGAAATTAAAGAAGGATATAATAAGCTCCATCAGCCTTGTATTATTCAAGTCCTTGATGGTGCCACTAATTTCTACAATTCTTTTAGGGATGAAATATTGGCTTTTCCTGGAGTCACCTCCAATGTCTTTTATTTGTCTTTTCCAATTGTAATAGCCCTCATCCAGGTCAGGGAACCAAAATGTAAAGGTTTTTTATATGCAAATACCAGTACACGCATATATGTATACATATGCATATACTATGTATGTATGTATGTATGTATGTATGTATGTATGTATGTATGTGTATGTATGTATATGTATCAAAGTTACACACTCTGGAAGTAGTAGTTAACCACAGGATGAAATTGGGAACCCACTGAATCTATGTTGAATTAGATTTCGGACAAAACTCCATTAATTACCTGACTCCCATAAGCTTCTAATTTAACCAGAGGACTGCAGTGTTTTTAGGGATCACCTAGAACTTATTAGGGTGCTTTATATCCTGAAAGAAAGATAAAGATGACTACCAATATAAATAAATGAAGTAGTTCATAGTATTGTGGACACAAGAAAACCAGACAGGCACCTTGGTCCTCTAACTCTTATCATCTTATTGCCTTCTTTTCTGAAACATTCTCTAAACATTAATGTAAGGGTTGCATTGTAGATGCATCAAGTGGGGTTGGGCATCCCAAGTCACTTATTTGCTGCAATGTGACTATTTATGGATTTCCGTAATAATTTCCATCTTTTGAAAATGAAACTTCATTGATGAGGGGTAAGAGTTACACTCACCTCCAGGTTTACAGAGAAGTATAGAGAATGCAGTACATTAGTTTAGAGACATGGTAATAATAGGTTCTCCTCTATGGTTTATGACTTCTATTGTCATGGGTAGTTGTCTAGGTTTGCAGTAGTAGGTATGAATTTGCCCCCTGACGAGCAGGTCTTAGATCTAATTAGATAGCTGTTGGTTATCCCTGAGATAAAAGTGCCTGGAATGCACTATTGGAAATTTCTTGGCAGGCTGGTTTTTGTTGTGGTTCATAAGTTTCACAGCTGGGTAGGACTGTCAATTGCTTTTCTCCTTGATAGCTGGCATAGCACCTTCTAATACTATGAGAGTTAGTTTTCAATGGGGGGAATTAAACAGGTCAGTTAGAGCTCAAATTCTTCAATTTCTGTGCCTGAAGTGTGGTGTCTTCAAGAATGGTCTTATCTTCCAGTTTTGAAAGACAATCAAGGCAGTGACAGTAGCTTCTATTGCTTTGGGAGTCTCTTGGACCTTTCTACCCACTGATGAAGCAACTTAAACAGAGGTTACCCATGCTTGTAACAGGCATAGGGACTTCCTATACTATGAGTCTATCTATCTATCTATCTATCTATCTATCTATCTATCTATCTATCTATCTATCTATCTATCTATCTATCTACACACACACACACACACACACACACACACACACATACACACACGTGTGTGTGTGTGTCTTCAGGTAAGCTTTTAAAACATTATGCTTCCTTATAGCTTTAAACTAACAACCTTAGTGTTATTTTTATTTCTTCCCTCAATTTTCCTTTGTCTTATTCCTCTCTCCATGCCTTAGTTAATGTTTGTCATCTTATCTCTCTCCCCATTCATAACAAATGTGACCTATTCTCTCTAGAGATGCTCTCTCCTATCCTTTTCTCTATGTCTAGTTTTCTGACTTCTGCTGTTATTTAAGGTTACTACAAGGTGGTGTTTTCTAGACATGACAGGGATGTCACATGTAGACATGCCAATGTAGATAATGGAATTTTCCTGAGGCCCCACCTTTAGATGAAGAGCTTCATTTGCATACACATATATTCACACCACCATGAGAACAAAAGGAGGAGATCACTGGAAATATGTTAAGGGGATCTGTGTGAAGAAAGATAGACCATGTGAGACATGCAGGTATATATCCAGCTCTATGGCTCATGATAAAAATATTTTAAACAGAATTAAGATGGGATCCTAAGCAAAGTAAAATATTAATCATTTTCATGTCATATTTAAAACTATTTTGCATTGTTCCTCAAACATACGGCTTCTGTAGTCAGATTTTTCCCCAAGATAAAGGTTTAAGTTGATATAATAATTCTCATTTAAATTCCAGGTAAGGATAGCCTATGGCTTAAGGAACCTGATACATATGACCAATCTCCAGAATAAAAGTTCTCATTAAGTTATCAAGAGTCACTTCCACTGGGGAATAAGCACAATTTGCAAAGAATACATTAATAACTTCATCTGTGATGTTTCAAGAGAGACTAACTCTGTAGTGACAGCTAATGAAAGTGACTGAGGAATGTGAGGATTAAAAGATCAGTATGAATCAGGAGTCAATCTGTGAAATACATGAGTCACAAATGTGCCTGCTGTTTCCCTCAGGTCTCTCCAAGGCTATGGGTACAAATGGTACCATCTTCAGTGCTGGCAGCCTGTTCTGACAACGTTTGCTCCCGCTCTGCCTGTGCATGATGCCATCCACTTTGTAAGCTCATACACACTCATAGGAACAAGGCTCCTTGGCTATAACCACTGTCTGTCCAATTGTTCTGGGAAGTTGCAGAAGCATGTATATTATGTCTGTGTGTCTACACTCTTGTCAGGTGTGGCAGCTCAGCAGTCTAGTCTTTGGGCTTCTCCTTTGTCTGGTACATTCCTTGGTACCTACGTGACACCACTGTCACTTTGGTCAGACTTCAACTGACAGAGTGGTTAGAGTTTCTACTCATCAGTTGTGTGAATCCCTGATCTACACATACTATCTGTGTGATGCACTTTTTGGAGAGTTATCATATCCTATTTCTTATTACACTTCAAAGGGTAGTTTGAAGTTTGTATTTAAAGGTATCATTCCTCAAGAAACGTTCAGTCAAACACTGCTGTAATTGAGATTCCCCGAAGACAAGCTTTTCTATCTGACTTTTTCTTTTTCTTTCTTAAGCTGTCTCCTCAAATCTCATTGAAGTTGAGTTCTATGATCTTAGCTTCACCAGCCCAACATATACACTCCAAAAGGGGCATACGAATTACACTAACTAAAGTTTAGATACCTGTTCACTTGTAAAAAGTATTTTCAAACTTCAGCAAGTCAAGCATTAAAGCTCAATACTTACTTGAATTATTTTTATATTCCTACTTTCTCTTGAAAGCATGCTGTACATTATTTCATTATTATTATTTATTGTGTTTGTTGCTGCTTTTGTGTGATATTTTAGTTTTGAATCATCAGTAACTGAGGTGGACTGAATGAGTTAGTTTAAAAGGGGAATCTCCTGAGGTTCAATATTGGTTCTTTGTACTCTTTTTTTGTACGCCTCAGCCCAACCCCACTGCCTGAAGGGAGAGTCCTACAACACTAAAGGCTCGTGGAAGACAGAAAAATCACCTCTCAGTGGTTTCCTTTGGGGATAGACAAAATGGCAATCCCATGGAACTATTCCAATCATTGAGATATATCTATGTTTTGTAAAGCTTAAATGAAAGTTGTGTTCATCACCATTAGAATATCTGAAGCATTAGTTGTGCTTCAGAATTATTTAATCCTGAGTAGTTTTGCCACTATCACAGTGAACATTTATAACATGGCACATGGTGTATCAACTCTTATTTCACAAACAGTTATTAAAAGGTAGAAGTTACTTTGCTTTTGAATCTCCTACTTATTTTCTATATTTAAAAAGTTGCTTTTCAGTCTTAATTTCTTTACCATTTCAATTGAGTAGAGACTTTGGACTGTACTACCTAATCAAAAGGTTACAGGAAGTAATAAAAGGGCCTGTGGCAAGGTGTGTTTTTGTGTGTGTGTGTGTGTGTGTGTGTGTGTGTATGTGGTGTGTGTGGTGTGTGTGTGTGGTGTGTGTGTGTGTGTGGTGTGTGTGTGTGTTTGTGTGTGGTGTGTGTTTTGGTGGTGGGGCTTGTCAGTGCCAGTAGGTAGCAGTGGAAGAATCTGGAAAATCTATGAGATTTCAGTCTTTGTCCTAAATAAACTGTTTGTCTGGGAAATGTTTGCTCTATGTGAGGCAGGTTTTTTGGAGCTGGATGGAAAAGGACAGTTAAGAATCTTCAAAGCTGAGAGGCTCCACCCAGCAGCTGCATCAGACAGATGCAGACACCCACAGACAAACAGTTGATGAAGCTTGGGGACTTTTTTGACAAAACAGGGGGAAAGATTGCAGCTCTGAAGGGGATGGGAACTCCGACAGAAGACCAACAGAGTCAACAAACTTGGAAGCTTGGGCCTCTCAGAGTCTGAACACCAACCAAAGAGTATACACAGTCTGGACCTAGGCCTCCCTGCTCATATGTAGCAGATGTGCAGCTTGACCTTCATGTGGGTCCTGAACAACTGGAATGGGGGCTATCCCAAAAGCTGTTGTCTGTACATGGGATATGTTCTAGTGGGCTGCTTTGTTGGGCCTCAGTTGGAGAGGATGCAGAGACTTATGCCAGAGTGTGGGGAATACCCAGGGGGCCCCCATGTGGCTCAAAGGAGAAGGGAAAAGGGGGTGGAGGGAAGGTGTATGGGAGGAGTTGACCAGGAGGGGGCAGTGAGTGGAATGTAAAGTAAATGAGTAAAAATAATCTTCAGAATAGCAAATATAAGACAGGAAGGGAGCAAGATCTTAGAATGTCTTTGTTTGAAGATTAGACTGACTGGATATTGGGCCAGGGCATTGTGGATACCAGAATAGTTGTTACTTACCAGAACTAGAGACAGCCACTAAAGGAAATCAGTGAGTCCTGTTATCTTTCTCTATCATAATCTTTCCTTTCAGAAGCCAGCACAGATCCTAATAATCCACAAGAGTTCTAAACCAGGCTACTTTGAAGATTTGTTTTTTATATCCTTTATGTATTTAAATGTATTTATCAATTATGATGTATACTTGTATGCCATACTCTCATTTTTAAAAATCTTATGCTTATAAGCTAAAGCTAATATATTACCTGGGGTCTTTGCAAATAAGAAACAATTAAATAAGATCATAATTAAGTCTCGAATAGACAATGAAAAACAATGAGAATAGACAATGAAGAACAATGAGAATAGACAATGAAAAACAATGACCTGGAAACAAAGGTCTAGAAGGTTCCCTGCTGTTTCACAATTAGTGAGGTGAGATTGCGTATTATTTCCCAGATATCTCAAGAGCTATAGAAAAGGCCCATATGTGGTGGTGTCCATGTCCTTATTTACTGAGAAAAGAATATGTTGTTGTTTTTGTGTTGGCCAGCTCCATGAATGTCTCATTTGACTGGTATCCCCCCAGTATCCCCACTTTCCCTGTTTGTCATACTATCTGATTCCATATAAACACAATTTCGGGTCAGAACACATGAGATTTCTAAAAAGAAACAGCAGTGGCTTTGAACAGCGGTTTTTTTTTTTTTTTTTTTTATTTTTGTAATACAAAAATAGATTTTTGGAATCTAAGTCTATTTAGGAAGGACTAGTTACAATTGATTATATTGGACATTTTCTATTTCATGAAATTAATAGTGTGTCACTCAAACTCTCTTGCTAACAAGATGTAAAAGTAAACAACTTACTTTCAATTTCCACCCCTTCAGCAGGTCATGTATGGCATTAATAGTTCCCAATCATAACAGTAATTGTCTCATATTTCGCTGAAAACTCTGATAACATTAGGAGTTTCATGATGAGAAGAATTTGTTTGAAGGAAGCACAGTCATAAATGTAATAGAAGTGAGATGACGCTAGCGAGAAATCATTTTCCAAGATTACTGAAGCGGCAAGTGTGTTTCTACCATAAATCCCTTACTTCCAAATAATGTGACAATAACTGTGATATTTTTATATTCTTATTTATAGCTGAAAAACACTAAATTGATTTATAGACTTTACTATAAGAGACATTTTTATAATGCTGTATCTTCCATTTAATTATCTTGCTATATTTAAATAATATAAAAGTAATCATAGTATAAATATAATTTTCTATCTACCAAACTAAAATGATTATATATCTACTTAATTTAGTTTTTGACTACTTATTTAGTTCATTCTTCAGTTGTAAATACAGTTTATTTTAGAACAATTTTTAAGTCCTCAAAACTATTTGCAAAGATAGATAGGATTTTACAACACACACACACACACACACACACACACAGAGAGAGAGAGAGAGAGACAGAGAGAGAGAGAGAGAGAGAAGAGAGACTACACTGATGTTTATAAAATGCAGTGGAATAGACGTATAAGCTGAGCTACCCTAAGGCTCCAGACAATGTATTTCACACTGTATTCTACATCTTACACTTTGCCAAAGTTGCTCAGTGTTGCCCTAGCATTACAGAGATAGTCAGTGACTAACTGAGAACAAAGACTACATTATGCAAAAGTGACTTGCACTCAGAAACATAGATAGGGGTAGAGAGGAAGGGTGGCCGCTTTCTAAAAGCTCAAAAAAGATTCAGTTTATGGTACTTGTCAGGTCAACTGCTACACAAACTGTAATAGATAGGCTACTTTAATTAAAATCATTAATAAAGTCCTTTGCAACTCAAACGTTGATCCAGTACTAATTTTGGGCATTCTCAAAAGGATATCGAGCTTAAAGAAAGAGACAGGTTAAAAACAAAACAAAACAAAAAAACAAAAACAAAAAGAACAAAAAAATCATAGGTAAAAGGGAGCAGCTTCTACTTGGTCATCGTTCTTCATGAGCTTTATGTGGTCTGTGAGGTGAATCTTGGGTATTTTCAAGCTTCTGGGCTAAAATCCAATAATCAATGAGTGAATACCATGTATGTTCTTTTGTGATTGGGTTACTTCACTCAGGATGATATTTTCTAGTTCCATTCATTTACATATGAATTTATCAAATTCATTGTTTTTAATAGCTGAGTAATGTTCCATTGTACAAATGTACCACATTTTTTGTATCCATTCCTCTGTTGAAGGGCATCTGGGTTCTTTCCAGTTTCTGGCTATTATAAATAAAGCAGGAGTAACAAAATACTCAAGGGAGCAAATATGGAGACACAGTGCAGGACAGAAACTGAAGGAGGGGCTGTCTACAGACCATTCCACCTGGATATCCATCCCATGTGCAGTCACGAAAGGTAGACGTTGATGTGGATGTCAGGATGTACATGCTGACAGGAGCCTGATATAGCTGTCTCCCTAGAAGTCTGCAAGAGTCTGACATACTCAGAGGCAGATGCTCACAGCTAACCACTAAACTGATCATGGGGTTCCCAATGGAGAAGATAGAATGAAGGTTGAAGGAGTTGAAAAGATTTGTGACACCATGAGGAAAGCAACAATCCCAACCAACCAGAGCCTCCAGGGTCTAAACCACCAGCCTGGGAGCACTTAGGGAGGACCCATGGCTCCAGCTATATATGCAAGGGAGCTATATATAAGTGGGAGAAGAGATCCTTGGTCCCATGAAGGCTGGATGTCATGGGGGGGGATATTTGAGGGTGGGGAGGTGAGGTACAGGGGGAGGGTGGAGTGGGGGTACACCAAAGTGGAGGCAGGATGAGGGGGGAAGGGATAGTGAGTTCCTGGGAGGGAGAGGGGGAAATGGGGTAAGGAGAGAAAGAATATCTGAAATGTAAATAAAATTTCCAATAAAAAAAATTCTATATTAATGGATTCTGGTTGAAAAGCTGCTGGAGGTATGCTGGACTGAGCAAAGAGTGTCACTTCTAGCCACAGAGGCAATGAACTACAGGTGAGGTGTGGAATCTGGCCTAGGTGGGCATTTAGCCAGTCAAACAGATGGATAGACAGATGGGAATTCAACAAGGTGGCGTCAGTCCATGGGGAACTTGCTGAGCTGAGGCCTTGGGGACCATCAGGACTCCTCTAGATAAATGCACACACCAGGTGGTCGGACGGCAGGTGGTAGAGTTGTTATTACATCATGCTAGATACCTTTTTTAAAAAATGAGGTCTAGGCAAGAGTGTAGCATTTTTTTCATTGGTTTGGTATGCGATAGTATATCTTCAGGCCTGCTTTCTTGTTTGCTTATGTTCATCTTGATTTGTTTTTCTGATATAGTTTTACTACACACCTATGTAACCAATCTACATTGCTACAATTCTATAAGTGGTGCCATTTAACCTACAATGATGCTGTCAGCCTGAATCTCATCATTGGTGTCATCTACACGCAGAAATAAGTTATGAAAACACCCTGCTTCTCTCTTTGCACTCACAATAGTGACAAATGCTATTTTGTGAGCTCAGTCTCCCATGGATATTTCATGTCCTGTGCCATAGCTCAGTAGAACAGAACAGATCTCCACAATGGCCAGCAAGGGAGGGAACTACTGCTCACAGGACCTATGGAGGTTCATGGGTTGCAAAGCATAGTGTTCCTTGTATCATAAGCCTGATATGTTATAGCAGAAGCATGCAAGTTTCCTTCTACACATTTCCTCTTTTGTTCCTTCTATAACTCGAAAGATGAGTTATACTGTCATTTTTCTATTGAGGAAAAAAATAAAAAGGCCCTTTAAAACATAATGCTATTTTACGGCTGAGCTGGGATTTGAACTCATCTAAGTTCTTTCCACTGTGGTATTCTGTTTCGATTAAAACGTTGCATAGGGTTAGGGATAATGTAAAATTACTATTCATATATTTCAAAGGGGTATAATCTAAGGTTTGATGCTAGAATATAAATATTAATATCAACAAACTTTATTGAGTCATATGCCTGGCTGAGACTAATCTAAACTTCAACCACATCTTCGCATGCCCCACAGGCTGGTAGGCCTGCCAGCTCAACATATTTCCCCTGAGTTATTTGCTTGTGTGGAAATGTTCTTTTTTATTTCCATTGAGTAAAGTTTCTAGGATGGGAGATGAGAGGGTTCCTTGTGGGCTTATTTGTGTGGAAGAGAGGTGAAAGGAAATAAGAGTTGCATTTGAGTATCTGATGCTCTCCTGGTGAATTAAGCTTAAACTCTTGGAGAATTAATGAGAGTTGAGCTTGAAGTGACTTTGCAAATGCAGGAAGTACTTGATGAGACACAAACACAAGCAACAGAGCAAGAAGGGTCTCATAAAACATCTTTGGCAAGCAATAGGAAAAAGCAAACCTCCCCCACTTCCCCACTGGACAGACCATGGTCTCTGCACTTGGTGGCAGAGTTTGTATAGAGCACCCCGCATAAAGGGTGATACTCTGAATCTGGGAGGTTTAGGAAAACCAGAGAGTGCTCAGCTGTATGGAAGCATCAAATGATTTACTAATATGGAAAGTTTAAGCATCCCCTTAGGAAATGACCAGCAGCCAACAGGATCATTTGGGAAACAAGACAGACATATTTTAGAAGGCACATGAGATAGCTGTGTGGATTCTGGCCAGGTTGAGACTAAAGAAAAATGCCAAGCTAGCTAAAAGGCTTAGAAAATAAAGAGGAGCATGTTTGTGCACACATCGGAGACAACCTAATCCGTTTTTGTTAAAGGGTTCAGCTTGGCTTAGCATGTCCATTGCTGATAATTCAATGGCTACCCACCTCATTACTGGCTACATTGTAAGTCCAGACTAGCTTGAAGAGCTCACAGTCTCCCATTGTGGATCAATATGCAGTAATACTCTCCCTAGTCTTCACCATATATAAGTTTACAGTAATTGTACAAAATGAGTTCCGTTATGACAGTTCTGTGCACATATATCATACACTTTGTTCACATTCACTCCCATTACCCTCTCTCGTCATTCTGTTTCCTCCTGATGGACTCCATTCTTTTCCTAAATAGTCCTATATTTTCATGTCTTTTAAACTTTATTTCAAATCTAGTTTCAGAATAAGATATTTAAAAAACCAAATACCAGTGGTATTTGTCTTTCTAAGTCTTGTCTATTTAGTTTAATACAGAGATCTCTGGTTTTATCCGTTTTCCTTCAAATGACATGGTCTTGTTCTTTATTTTCCTACCTGAATAAAGTTAATATATATGTGATATGTATATATGTATGTATATGCATATGTATATAATTCATCATCCACTTTTCTGCCCCATTGACATCTATCTAGGTTGAATGCATGTTGCAGGATAGTTGATTACCCTGTAAACCCTGTTATTTACTGGAAAACCTGTTTCTAGTTGTGGTGTGGCTCAGCCCTGCTATATAGTCTCTCTCTCTCTCTCTCTCTCTCTCTCTCTCTCTCTCTCTCTCTCTCTCCCTTTCTTCTCTTTTTTTTATTTTTATAGAAGGAAGAATTTCTTTTGGAGTATAGCGTGAGGGGAATTCCAAGACTGTGAGGAATGCATGGCAGCAGGTGTGTGAGGTTGTTGATCATATCCTAGCATACACCTTTAATTCCAGAGCTTTCTGTTTATTGTAAACAAGATTAATAAAGTCAACCATAAGTCAAGAGGCGGAGCAAGCAACCAGTTGACAGGGAGTGAACATAGGGAAAAAAACATAGAGAATAAGAAAAGGTCAGGAGGATGGATAGAGAGAGACACAGGGAGTAGAAGGGAGGGATATTCAGCTTGAAAGACTTTTGAGATGGCTTGGAGAAGTTCCGCTGTAGAGGAAGGTCATCTGAGTGCTTTCTCTGCATCTCTGAGCTATAAAGCTTTCACCCAGGCTTTTGAGGTCCCAGTCTTCACTGGTAAAATTGAACAGTTGAGCTTTTGTTAAAAAACAATAGTTCCATAGCTGCTACAATAAACATGGAATTAGTGACTCAGTGGTTAAGAGCACTGCTCTTCCGGAGGTCCTGAGTTCAATTCCCATCAACCACACAGTGGCTCACAAGAATCTCTAATGGGATCCAATGCCCTCTTCTGAAAGCAGCTACAGTGTACTCCTATATACAAGCCTTCCATCTGTCCTGAATATGTGAAGTTTTAGTTAATAAGACCCCTTTCGTTTTACATAGTATTTAAACACAGAGATGCTAAGGCAATGGGGATAGATGTTTTTTGCAAGTGGTCAATATGAAAAGGCCCCATTGGTGTGGCAAATTGCTAAAATCACCCATTGTTCCCAAGGCCTTGCCATATTGCAACATTACATCTGTCTTCAACAGGTGGGGTCTCTTTCTGTAATTTCTTACCCCAGGAAGAGCTTTCTGACCTGCCTCCAAGCAGGAAGATTGTGGCTCTGATTAGGCACTCAAAGTGAAGGTTAGCACCTTCTGTACTCTTGGGACTTAGCATCACTACACTGCCAAGATTAGATACCACTGGGATGTCAGGGGGTGGTCCCAGATTAAAAATAGTGAATAACTCTGCCCAAAGGAAGTCCACAGAATGGAAGTCATTTGAACAACTCCTGATGATACCAATGAAAGAAATGCCAGATTCTGGGCAGAAAATCAGGAGAAATAAATGTTCAGTATCTTATTGTCCTATGATCCTAACTTGTACACTGTTTTGTTATGAAATAATAATAGCTAAAATAACTTGATATGCTCTTTCCGTTGCCTGAAAAACAGATCTGCTGATAAGTGATTTATTTTTTTCTTTTGTAAAATGCTTGGAACTCTAAACTTCATGTTTACACTAATTTGATATCTTTTTTTCAGTCCCTGCGTCAAATGTTAATACAGGCAATACTTCTATTGTCATAGACAACCTGTGAATTGATTTTAAAGATTAAATGTTCTCCAGATACAAAGTGATTTTAGTTGACTTTCAAATCCCATTTTCACTTCGTTTGAAAGCAACAAAAATGTTGTGTAGATTAAAATACAAACAAAAGTCATAGAATCTAAAGGAGATCAACATATGTGCTTCAAATTTTTTCATTAAACGTTCAGTGTTCCAAAGATATGCATTGTACTGCCACACTGTCAATTTGGGGCAACTTTGTGTGTAAATTCAGCAACTACTCAAAATTTTAGCACTAAATGAAACTGAGGAATTCATAAATAAAAAGCTACATTCCCTGTTTTAGAGATGAAGAAACTGAATACAAGCTAATGTCTTAAGCAAAGCTATGCGATATATTAGAGAAAGCCATAGAAAAAAGTAAATGGAAGCTCCAGTTGCCCTATGGCACTTGCAACCCAATGGCTCCCAAGAAAGATATTTTTGCTTTTTAAATGTCCTCTTGGTGCTTTGCATTACCATACTGTGGAGATTAGAGACCACTGGGGTGACAGGGGATGGTCCCAGAATTGAAAATAGTGAGTAAAGTCCTAGACATGAGTTTTTCTAGCCTATATTCTGTGTGCATAGGGCAATACAAAGGTGGTTAGTGAAAATGTTTCTAAATTTTTTATAATTTAAATGATCATATTCCAATTCTGCTAGGGAAGAGGATAGGGTCTTCCTGTTTCATTCTAAATAACTTAGGGCATGGATCAGCGATGAGCCCAGAGGTAGAATAAATTCAGAATCAGCTGTATAGTCACAGAAACACAAAGGAAATCTCACCCACACTGTAAAATGTCAATTTTCTCAGCACCTTGTAGACACTGTAGAAACTGACTCTAGAGATTCTAGAGTTGATTCTTCAGAGCTCCCAGACTTCTGAGAAATAGCACACTGCTATTTCATGTGGGAGAGAGAGGTGGATGCTGCACACTGAAGGTATTTCTATACCTTTAACAATTTCATTTTAATTAAAACTCAGATATGTGTAAGTTTAGTTTGAGGGAACTTAGGAGGATGGACAATAATTAGTCTTAATCAATTTACCATGATAAGTTATAACGATTACCATTCAGTGGCTTAGGAGACAATAAATAACTTCTATGTTTACTTTTGAAAGCCCAGAGCACATATTGGCAGAAGCATTTGCACAGAAGGTTGAAATATAAATGGAGTGACATTTCATCTCAACACATTCTGTTTATTTAGGCTGTTATTGATGTTTGTCCTTGAGATGTTCAATTTAATTTACCCTCCGTGAAAGAAACCATAGCTACTCTGCATCCATATTGATGACTTACTCTGAGAATTCTTTTTCATTAAAAAGTGATCAGTTTTAGTGTCAAGCAAGCAGGCTGAAATTTTTCTTTAGTTTTTCTTTAAAGGTATCCTTATTTCTATAAAATGTATACCCAAGGTCTTGATTTAGGAGAAAAACAAACTACCTAGGATCCTAAAGCTGGTAGCTAGTGGTGCAGATCTTTTCACATCACAAGGTATTTCTGATTCAAAAATAATATCTGAGGAATTGAGGTCAAGGCAAAGTACAGAACAAATTTAGAGTAGAAGTGGTAGGCATAAAGAGAGGTGATAATTATTAACACATTCAAGGTTCCAGAGTAGAAAATGTAATTCCAAAAGAGAAGCAAGATCAATTAGTAGGCACTAATGTGGAACAAAGAGACGAGGAGTCCTAGGAAAGGGACGGGTAAGAGAAAATATGATAGTACCATATTGACAAACATTGGTGTGCTTAGCCAAAACCCAAGGGGATTCTCAGGTAAAATGATCCCACTTTAATTATGGATCAATTTTGCTTGATTGATTATTAAATCAAGGTCTTAAATGTGAACATATTGATGCATATTCATTGTGCTGTTATAATCAATGAGAAAGTTGAATGTGCTAAGTTACTCTAACATCTTATAAAACTGGAAATATAATTTTTATATTTATATTTCTTTTGTACAATAGACCATAAGGAAAGCTGGAAGTCAGAGTGGCTTAAGAGAAGCTCAGGAAATTTTTGCCTACCTTATAGTAATGTGTGATATGTGACTATAGATGTGTAATAAAGTTTTCAAAAAGCAGAGGTCTAAAAGATGCAGTTAAAACATAGGTCAGTGTCACCCACTAACTTAAACAACCAGTTTTACAGAGCAGGGGACATTATCAAGACCTGAATTTCACGTCATTAGTAAATCACTGAGAATTCATCAATTACCTAAAGACTAATTACCTCCAAAGTCCATCTAATGCTGTTTTTATTCTGATGTTCTTGCAAACAGCTTGTTGGAAGTAGGCTAATCTTTCCCCTTCTTTTGTAAAAGCACACTATCAATCAAGATATTTGTGTAACACTTTACCAGAGGAAGTCAAAGCAGCTGAGTATGAATGAACAACTGATCATTTCTGAGGTGGTTGCATGCAATCTGCCATTAGAGACAGTATTAATGTGAATTTGCTGATTTTTCTATACACCTGAAATTTCTTGAATTGGTGATGTCAATTGAAGTTCAGAACGACCTTATATATTAAGATAGAATATTGTGGTTAGCAGGACAGCTCTACTGTAAATGGGAATGTATATGCCTACTAAATGGGATAGTATCTGTTCTGCACACACAGAAGAAATGGATAACAGAGTATGTCAGGGAACAAAGTCCTCTGGATTTTATTGCAATGCCTATAGTTGAAATAAAAAACCTATGGCTCATGAATATTAGTGATATGCCATCTTACTAAAACTCCAAGCCCACTATATTTCTATGTCACAGCCAATTTTCTCCAAATGGTAAGCATGTCTGACAGATGGCAGGCAAAATGATTTTAAGTAGATTTTTTAAAAAATAGCAAAAAATGACATAGTAAGAAAGTTATTCTCTTTTTAAATATCATTCAATAGTTCTTATTTACGTCTCATAGAAAGCCATAGAGTGAGGCTGGTGCAATTTCTTAATATCTCTGTAGCATTGATTCATTTCTAGTTTTAACTTTAAAAAAAAGCAGATCAGATGCATAGCAAGCAGCAGACTTTAGCTAGAATATGAAGACATCTTTTCATTGAATTAATGTTTAAAGCCTTCTATTTCTCAAAGAAACATTTATTTTCTCATTTTTTCAGCGAGATAAGGTCTCTTTTAAAATAAATTAATTTGGGCTCTAAACAAATGTTGATAGAAACACCAAATGAATGTTAACCCAGGTGAGCCCTAGCTATTACAAAACCATGAAGTAGGGTATCAGATGGCTAAAGCTGAGTGGAACTGGAAATAGTTGTATCATCTCTATCAATAATTACAGTTTGAAGATTCTTTTATTGGTATGGTTTCAAGTACTATCTAATGTTCTTCATAGTTATGTAAAATGTCAGTCCAGTATTACCATCTCTGACTTTTAGAGTGGCAGAAACTACAATTAAAAGAAATGAATTGATGTGTGTGAAAAGTATGTGTGTGTGTGTGTGGTTGATGATGATGATGATGATGACAGAGTAATTTATAGCACCCTAATAAAAGTTGGGTTCATTTTCTCCATAATTTATTCTCCCTTGTTTTATAGTCTACTACTCTAACCACAAGGTCTTCTGACCCATCAATCAATGAGAGTAGGAATACTAACATACAAAATAAAATGTATGCATTAATTGGATTTTCATGTTTTTAAGCATCTAAGCCTAGGGAAATAAAGACTTTTTATCTAAATATCTAGTAGACTCTAATTGGATAAATTGAAAAGCAAAAACCATTTAATATGAGAGCTATGAAGAAAAGATATATCATAAAAGTATAAGACTGCAAACTTTAACACAAAAATCATGTATTTTATATGAAGTTTTTGAGACTGCAGGGAGAAACACATTGCATGGCATACAGAGAATTGTGGGGGCTATCCCAAAACATGCAGCCTGTATATGGAGTATGTTCTTCTAGCTGGGTACCTCATCTGGCCTCAATGGGAGAGGAAGCACCTAGCCTCTCAGAGACTTAAAGTGGCAGGGTGGGGGATACAGGAGGAGGGCGTACTCAGAAAACAAGAGATGGGGAAGGATTGTGGGAGGGGGTGACTGGGACGGGTTATAAAGTGAATAAGCAAAAAAATAAAATTAAAAAAGGAAAAAAAATGAAGTAGTAATACATTAAAAAAATCATGGGACTTGCTTCCAGTGATGGTAGCCATGTGCAGAGAGATTACAGATGACAATAAATGGTGCTGACATTAGTGATGACTATCTCAGTTTCCATATCTCCTGTGATAAAAATGATGATGATGACTGCCTTCTGTTAATTCAACAATATTTATGCATGAGCTACAGTTCCGTTTTTGAGGACAGTGCAATGAGAAAAAATAAGGGTCCCTGTGTACCAGTCCCTTGTATAAACTGTAGTTCTTTTGCTAATTAGCATACAAAATGGTGGATTTCATTAGCCATCTTCACACACATAGACCATCATACTGTGCTCTTACTCCTATGCCCCATTACCCTTCCTTGATTCCCCTTCTACAAATTCCCCACAAGAGTCCACCCCTCTGCTTTCATGCCATACATATGTGAATTTTATGTGAAAGTGAATAAATATATATTGGACTTAAGGTCAAAAAAAAATAAAAGAAGTATGAAATCAAGTATGTAAATTGGATATTTTATGCTTGATAATTTAAAAAATATTTTGCTACCTGAGTTATGTCAATTTTAGTATAAACTTTATTCTTCAGTCTTCCAAATGAAAAAGTCATTTATGTTATTAATGCAGCAAGTATTAAAAGCCAAGGCCCTTGAGTGTGAAGTCTCAAGAATAATGCCTCAGGATGTGTGTGGGCATACCTCTTTTGCTTGAGCCCCCTAAATGTTTTAAGGATGCAAAAAATCTGATCTTGTAGCTGGGCCTGATTTATAACATTCTTTAGGTCTTAGTTTGGGACAGCTTTTCAGAGATATCACGGCTTTCATTATGTCATCTTAAGCTGGGATTATTTTTCATTCACAGTATTTCTTTGTTCAGGATCACCATTCTAAGACATAATCTTACAAGATTAGTGTTAAATCTCCTTCTTTTCATTCCAGCTTCTGGATAATGTTCAAACTATAAAGACCTACTCACCTGAGGCACATGCCTTACATATTGAGTGTTTTTCATAATTTAAGATATATCTGAGCAGGTTACTCCAAAAAGGCACAAAACTAGACAGATCCCAACTGTCTTTACCCACAAAACCACAAGAGGAGTACAGCTGCTGAGCTGCCATGGGCAGCTAAGACATCTTCCCTTTGGTTTGTAGGTTGACAAACCATTCGCTAGGTCTGCAAGGTTATTTTTCATTACTTTTCTCAGAGGGACTTATTTTTAAAAGAGCACAAGTTGGCTAGGCTAGATTGTTCAGTGGTACATGCTAATGTGTTAATTTATCGTAATACACTGCATATGTACTCAGTATTTCACATTCATGCTTTCTTCATCCTAACTCCCACATTTCAAAACTGGCGGAATGGTATTATTAGTTTCCTTTCACACACAACAAGCAGGAAGTGTTCACCAGTTGCTGTGTGGGCAGAGTTAACTCGTCACATTCAGGGCAGGCGTCTCAGTCTTGAATGGCCAAGATCTCTCTCTCTCTGATGATTTTCATTGCATAGAGGAGGACCCTGAAAAAATAGGACGCTGAATACTTAGGGTGGAAAAAGATGGCTAGGAAAGGGATCAGAGCAGAAGTCTTTGAGCAGAGGTAAGAGGCCACTGGGATCAATGTTCTAAGAAAAACTGGATATAGATGTCAGAAAAGAGACCCCAGAGTTGAAATCGCATATTATAGTGTGTTAGAGCTGAGAGATGTCCTCAAGCCCATAGGTTTCAAATCCTCTATGTGATGAAGATCAAATAAGGGCTGAGAAGCAGCTTAAATAATACACTGAGAGAGAACATTGGGCTGAGATAAAAATCAGGCTTCCTGATTTCACACCTTGCTTTTCCTTCCACTAACTTAGAACATTGCTTAAAGGCAATGTCTTAGGATTTAAATTAAGCTGAAATTATTTCAGTACAAATAATGAAGTCATGGTGGCCATTTTGATGGGACAGGTAATAAATCAGGTTAAAAGGAAAAGTACAAAAAGCAAAAGAAGTGACCAGTTTTTACACCTCTACTTAGTCATGCATTTTCTCTAGTAACAAGTTATACAGCAATATTTCTAATCATTTATAAAAGTATATGCTAATGAGACTTTTTAAAAAGGCTATTTTGCATGTCCTTGATAGGTTAATTTTAGAAAGAGGAAAAAACGGAGCAAAGTATCTCATATGTTTTCCTTAAAACTTTATTTAGAAGGGTGTGATATTCTGTAGGCAAACTCTTCCTTGAGTGATTGTGTTTTTCTTAGCATGATTGAGAGAATGTGCAGTATTTTTAGGGAGTGTTTTGACAAGATATACTTAGCAATTTGTAAATAATAGAAAACTTGCTGATTGTACATTCATTCTACTCTGGATATATTTGCCTCAAAGGCTTTTTAAAATTAGTTAGTTCTTTGAAAATTTCATAGATGTATATAACACATTTGATTCTCTCTCCCTTCATCCTCTCTTACATTCTCCCTCAGTTCCTTGCCAATACCCAATCGCTTGTCCTTACAGTAACTTTCCCAGAGTTTTGACGTTTGATTTTTCATTGTGATCCATTTATTTCAAACAGGACCATCTGCGTGAACACTGGATGAAGACTATCTTCTGATCTACTGGGGCCTGTTAAGGTCAGTGGTGGATACCCATACCCCAGGATTTATGATCTCCCCCACCAGGAGAGACTGAGACAGTTTACTATACCAGGCAAAGAATCATTCCTGTGGAGTTGGCCTCAACTCCAAGCTCGGTTATCCATAACAGATATGCTTTCTTTTTGTACTGTGCCAAAATTAATGAAATCACCAAGCAATCTGCACATAAAGGCATTCTTAAAGGAGAACCTAAAATAGATTGTAGATGATTAAATAAATAAAACCAGAGGAAGCTATTCTTTGGCTATTTTATGTTCTCAGTATAGTTCATTATTTTTGTCCATGTCAGATAGAAGCCATGAAAGTCATCTTTGCATTTTGGAGGCCAAATGTATATTCTACAAACATCTTAGAATACTTTGTAATATAAAACCTTCAATGGATCACCATATTCAAACAGAAATCCAGCTTCCACAGGCTAAGGAGTCAAAGAGTGAGAAGTAACCTTTTCCAGAAACTCAACTTTTCAAGTCACCATCCAGTGACACCTAGAAACATGTGACAACCTTTGTGACCATTCAAAGATATTAAATTTTGGAACACTTTCAACTCCCTTTGGATATATTTCCACTCATTTATTTAATGAAATTAATTGTATGAAGAAGAATTTATTTTCAATAAAACAAAAGAAAACAAAAAACAGAAATCAAAACAAACAAAAGAAAGTGTTTACTGAGGTTCGGGTTGGACATAAAGAATAGTTTTATTAGGTGTGAGACTGAATATTAGGAGTGTGGAGGAAACAGGAATACATGTGAGCTTGACTGACTTAGCAGCTGGTAATGTTATAATGAGATTTTATTCTCCAATATAGGACAAGAAAGGTAGCTAATCTTAGTTTGGTCTCAGGCCTAAAATCCCATCAATGTGCTAATGAGAAAGACAAGTTGTCTATAATGCGTTTTTGTTTGGTTGGTTTTGCTTTGCTTTCTTTACAAATAGAGCCTAAATGGGAGATGCTTGTGAATGTGAATCATCAGAAATGCTGGTGGCAAAGAGCACTAGTCTGCTCCAAAGAGTGGACACAGAGCATGAATGTCACTACAGCTTGAGACAAGGTGTTTTCCTTATTTGTCACTGGCTTATGACAGCTGGACTGGAGGTGAGTAACTCCGAGACAAAATTCTCATGAATCAAAAGTTCTTCTCAGATAAGGGATCAAGGGCAATAGAACTGTTTTGGGGAAGAGCTCATAGTATATAGCTTTGGAATGAGTTGATGAGTTCTCTGAAGTGAGACTGTGCTGATCATCAATTTCCCAGATGGCCTCTAGTACAGCCATAGGGATGATTCAGAAAGGGAGGGCCCGAGCCACATATCTAAAACAGCATAGAAAACTTGCTTTTTTAGAGCAACAAACAAATCCTAACAAAAAATCCAAAACAACAACAACAAAATTTTCTAGGACCCCTCACTAACCCAAAAACTTTATGACAGTAGAATCTCTATAGTAGCCAGAAGAATAAAGATATGGAACAGGTTTGCGAGGAAAAAAATAGGATCAACCTATCCCTGGCCAAGTAAGCAGAATCATTCAGTCCTGTCTGGAAAACAGGATATAGAAACTAAATAAAAAAAGGAGGGGTCCATCTGACTTTGAAAACAGAGTAATGGTTTGGACAAGCTTGTGGCATGGTGACTACTCAAGAGAAGGTTTCCTTTGTGCACATAAGGGACACAGAAATAGAAATACAGCCTTAAAGGCTGATGGATTTTCATTTGCAGCTACATGTGAAACTCATTTCTAGATTGGCATTGGACTGGATAGTCTCCGTGGGTTTGTGTTGCCAGGCTCTGTTGAGACCTGCATTATGAAGCAAAGAAGATGTCAGTGGAAGCTTTGGAATTCCAAATCCTGATTTTCTCAAAAAATGACTGCTGGAAGGTAGCCCTTAGTGTGCCAAGTCACTATGCAGCCACGAACCATTTTCAGTTTGTTCGAGTACTTTTGATCCCATATTGAAATGACAAATTTCTGTGAACAAAAATTTTTGAATAGTAACTTCTTGGTTCTGAAATCAGCATCGAAAACATAACACTAATTGAAAAACTGATTTGACCACCAAAACCTGGCTGAGTAGAAGGTAGATTACAAACTTCATTTGATTCTTTATTATTTGGCAGTGAATAAACACTTGATGTATTTGTTTGATTCATCGCTGGTGACAGATAGGATGATCCAGCATACACTGCCTGCAGACCACAGCCTGCATTAAGTAGCTTTCTCTGGACTAAAGAGTTTCTTTCAAAATACATCACTGAATTAATGACTGTAAAAACATCAGGTTTGTACCTCCTGCCATGAATACATTTCAGAGTTGGCTTAAGTTTTAATGACAGTTTTGAAAGTTCATTCAGGCAGTGCTTGTGAGCTGGCCCTGTGTAGCTTTTGTTGGGTCAGAGACTGAAAGAAAGAAGAAAGAAAGAAAGAAGAAAGAAGAGAGAGAGAGAGAGAGAGAGGAGAGAGAGAAGAAAGAGAGAGAGAGAGAAGAGAGAAAGAATATATCTATGTCTGTGACATATATACATATAGATAGATAGGTATGCTGATATATCTATATATAGATATATATCTTACAGTGATTCTGACTTCCTGCCGTAACCATAGCATTTCCAGTTATCTCCCCAATCTTTTATTTCATCTGGATTAATACTGAATGCTTTTGGTTTCTCAGTGAAACAGAAACAATTTACATAGCCTTATATTGGCAATGAAAATCCTCATGGGAGACATTTTTAATTTTGGAAGTAACACGCTCTAAAAATAGCTCTTCCTCACAATACCTTTGCAAGAGAGGAAGGAAATTCCTCCATTTCAGGAACACAGATATTTTTAAGTGATTTTCCCTTACATAGTGAGATGATCCTGAGATTTTTCTAGTACCACATCTGCTACATGGTTCCTTTTGGTGTTATACAGAGAAAAAGAAATAAGTGATTTCAAGTGCAGCTAACAATTGCAACCTTTTTGGTAATTCTAATTCTTTCAGTTTGGGCTTCTTTTACTTTTTTATGACAGATTTTCACAACAGATTTCACGTGCCAAACAAGGCCCAAATGCCAGTTCTTATGAAGTCCTTCCTGTATTGCTCATTCCTGAATCTGTCCCCCTTTAGTGTCAGGTACACAGCCTTCTCATATAAGCAACTACCATTATAACCATATTTTCTGCTAGCAAAGAGTCTAAAAGGATCACTGGTGTTAATATGCTGCTTTCAGACACAAGCTAACATTATATACTTGAGCATATTTCATGCATTCTTTAATTTGCTTACTCTTTAAACAAGTTCTTATTTTCACTATAGTCCATATATTGGTTACTACTTCTATCATCATGATTACAAATACCTGACAAAAGCAACTGAATGGAAGAAAACTTTATTTTGGTTCATAATTAAGGTTATCATAGATTATAATAGAGATATCATGACAACAAAAGCAGCTTTAGATGGGGCAACAAGAGAGTTAGGCCAATGGTCACAATCTACCCAATCAGGAAGCAAAGACAAATGTATGCTGGTATGAACTCAGTTATCCCTCTTTCCCCCATTTTACCTGTTAAGGATCTCAGCTCATGGGAAAGTGGTACCAAGTTCATGATAGGTTTTCTCAATAATACTTCTTTAGAAACACCCTCAACAGATACAATTAGATGGTTCCAAATCTTATCACCTTGGCACTGGAAGATAACCAGCCTATGATCTTAAAGATATTTTCTCACAAGGATCTTTATGTACATTAAAAATCATTTGTTCACTTTGCCAGAAACACTAGCAGTGATATGCTACTAATGAGGGAAACCATACTTGGTACTGAAAACTGAGCCAACTATTCAATGCGAGTGAAGTCATGGGTTCTGAGGAGGATCTAAAACCACTAATTTCTAAACCACTATAATCCCTAACACCAATCTATGTTCATCTGTTCTTACACCTACAGATAAATGTGCCTCACCCCTCATCATGGAGCCTACTTTTTGCAATAGACAGAGCCCACTACAAAACCACAACAAATCAAAATGTAGATTTGTGAAGCCAGTTCATATTGATACATCTAGAAGATCCTGCTTCACCTAAGGCTCAGAGAAAATTGTGTAAGAGGGAACAGAAAGATTTCCAGTAGTCAGGAAGTTTTCATGTGAAATTGTATATCCTAATAACATTGGAAATAACACCCATAAAGTTTCACCAACATGAGTACCAAACCATAACCTGAACAAGAATGGCTGAGTGGACATGCCCAAGTGGATGGGGGAAAAGCCCAAGAGGCCTCAACCCTACACAGATCACTATAGACAACTGAGGAAAAAGTAAAGTGGGAGAGGTGGTCCTTTCCATGGATGACCATACCAATTTGTTTTCCGGTCCTAAAATATACATACATATAAGATTATATATATGGAGCAGGTCCATTCAGGATGTGTAACAAGTAATGTCTCAAATAACTGGAAGACACATCTTAAGGAAAATAAGACTTTATCATAATATACCTATTATGACAATATCCCCACCTTTTATAGACAGAACTCTAAATACTGTGAGACCATTGGATGAGAACAGAAGTGAATGACATTATCTTTCCTTCCCACTGATTCATTAATAAGCCTATTTCTGTATTTCGGGATAAAGTTTCAAAGGCAGTAGGTGGAAGGAAGAGACAGAACCTACAGAATTAAAACATCTGTTGCCATTAGGCATGCATAATACAATTCTAGACACAGTGTGAGATCAACTGTAATCATCTATGTTTATTTGTTTGTTCTGGTGTGACCTTTGCAGTGCTTTGAATAGAAACATACTATGTGAACACTAAAGACACACCTGGGGAGGTCCAGCTAGCAACTGACCAACACAGATGCGGATGCTTGGACTCAATTATCAGACTGAACTCAGGGAACCTGGTGGGGGAGTGGCAGAAGGACTGGAGGATTGGAGGGGAGTTGAAACTCCTTTGGAAGAACAACATAGACTGTCGTGACCTCCCACTTCTCCTGAGACTAGACCACCAACCAATGAGCATACCTAGAGGGATCCATGGCTCCAAATACATATGTAGCAGAGGATGACCTTGCCTAACAGCAATGTGAGGGAAGGCCCTTGGTCCCAGGGAGGTTTGATACCCCAGCATAGGGGGAATGGTAGAGCGTGGGACAGAGAGAGTTGGAGGGTGGGTCAGCACTCTCATACAGGCAAAAGGGATGGAGATGGTAAATGTGGGATGGGAGGGACAGAGGGGTAACCAGGAAGTGGGATATCCTGGGATGTTGGGTTGGTGGAGGGGGAAACTGTGAAGTGGGATATCATTTGAGATGTAAACGAATGAAATGATTAATAATAATAATGAAATAAAGTAAAATTATCTACAACTAAACACTCAAAAAAAAAAGGCCATACCATCAGCTATGTTTGAGTCACGTTGGTGATAAATGATCATCTATAAATAATAAAAATTACCTTCATTAAAGGGACAACCACTACAACTGTGCCTAGCTACAAAAATATCTCAGAAATCCTCAATAATGATGAGTGGTTAATGTTTAAAATCACATAAACAATATCAGATAAAATGCAACATTAACTTAAAATGTTGCCAGATTGGCTGAATAATTTCTGAATGAAAATTAGTAAGAATATATAAATAACATTGTTTTTAGGAAGGCTATCACAAGAGAAGACAGAAATCAGATTTCTAAGTTCATCTAGAAATTTTATATAATGTAATATATAATCACATGTCATAAGAAATATTATTTGAGATAAGGAGACAGCAACATCCACTCAAAACAGTTCTGACACAACCAATATAATAGGAAAGATAGGCTCCAGTCAGAGACAGCGCAGGTAGCACTAAGGAGATCCAGATGGCGAAAGGCAAGTGCAAGAACATAAGCATCAGCAACCCAGGGTACTTGGTATCAACAGAACCTAGTTCTTCCTCAATAGAAAGTCCTTAATTCCCATCTCACCAGGAAAGCAAGATTTAGATTTAAAAACACTTTTAATGATGATGATAAAGGACTTTAAGAAGGACATAAATAACACACTCAAAGAAATTAAGGAGAACACAGGTAAACAGGTAGAAGCCCTTAAAGAGGAAACAAAAAATCCCTTAAAAAATTGCAGGAAAACACAACCAAACAGGTGAAGGAATTGAACAAAACCACTAGCATCTAAAAATGGAAGTAGAAACAATAAAGAAATCACAAAGTGAAACTACCCTGGAGACAGAAAACCTAGGAAAGAGATCAAGAGTCATAGATGCAGGTATCATCAACAGAATACAAGAGATAGAAGACAGAATCTCAGGTACAGAAGATACTATAAAAATATTGACATAATTGTCAAAGAAAACACAAAGTGCAAAGAGTTCTAACCCAAAACACCCAGGAAATCCAGAACACAATGAGAAGACCAAACCTATGGGTATAGAAGAGAGCGAAGATTCCCATCTTAAAGGGCCAATAAATATCTTCAACAAAGTTATAGAAGGAAACTTCCCTAACCTAAAGAATGAGATGCCCATAAACATACAAGAAGCCTACAGAACACCCAATAGACTAGACCAGAAAAGAAATATCTATCATCACATAATAATCAAAATATCAAATGCACAAAACAAAGAAAGAATATTAAAAGCAGTAAGGGAAAAAGGCCAAGTAACATATAAAGGCAGACCTATCAGAATTACACCTGACTTCTCACCAGGTATTATAAAAGCCAGAAGATCCTGGACAGATGCATACAGACTCTAAGAGAACATAAATGCCCGCAGAGGCTACTATACCCAACAAAACTCTCAATTACCATAGTTGGAGAAACCAAGATATTCCATGACAAAACCAAATTTACACAATATCTTTCCATAAACCCAGCACTACAAAGGATAATAGATGGGAAACTCCAATACAAGGAGGGAAATTATACCCTAGAAAGAGCAAGAAAGTAATCTTCCAACAAATCCCCCAAGAAGATAGCCACACAAACAATGCCACCGCTAATAACAAAAATAACAGGAAACAACAATTTCCTTTCCTTAATATCTCTTAACATCAATGGACTCAATTCACCAATAAAAAGACATAGACTAATGGACTGAATATGCAAACACGACCCAGCGTTTTGCTGCACACAGGAAACCTACCTCAGTGTCAAAGACAGACACTACCTTAGAGTAAAAGGCTGGAAAACAATTTTTCAAGCAAATGGTCATAAGGAACAACCTGGAGTAGTCATTCTAATATTGAATAAAATCGACTTTCAACTTAAAGCTATCAAAAAGGATAAGGAAGGACATTTCATACTCATCAAAGGAAAAGTCAACCACAATGAACTCTCAATTCTGAACATCTATGCGCCAAATGCAAGACCACCCACTTTCATAAAAGAAACCTTACTAAAGCTCAAAGCACACATTGCACCTCACACAATAATAGTGGGAGACTTCAACAAGTCACTCTCAGCAATGGACAAATCATGCAAACAGAAATTAAATAGAGATACAGTGAAACTAACAGAAGTTATGAACCAAATGGATTTAACAGATATCTATAGAACATTTCATCCTAAAACAAAAAAGAATATATCTATTTCTCAGCACCTCATGGTACCTTCCCCAAAACAGACCATATAATTGGTCACAAAACAGGCCTCCACAGATACAAAAAGACTGAAATAATCCCTTGCATCCTATCAGATCACCATGGACTAAGGCTGGTCTTCAATAATAACAAAAACAATGGAAAGCCCACATACACGCAGAAACCGAACAATACTCTACTCAATAATGAATTGGTCAAGGAAGAAACAAAGAAATTAAAGACTTTTTAGAATTTAGTGAAAATGAGGAAACATCATACCAAAACTTGTGGGACTCCATAAAAGCAGTGCTAAGAGGAAAACTCATAGCTCTAAGTGCCTACAAAAAAACTGGAGAGAGCATACACTAACAACTTGACAGCACACCTGAAAGCTCTAGAACAAAAAGAAGCAAATACACTCAAGAGGAGTAGATGGCAGAAAATAATCAAACTCAGGGCTGAAATCAACCAAGTAGAAACAGAAAGTACTATGCAAAAGATCAACAAAACCAGGAGCTGGTTCTTTGAGAAAATCAACAAGATAGATAATCCTTTAGCCAGATTAACCAGAGGGTACAGAGACAGTATCTAAATTAATAAAATCAGAACTGAAAAGGGAGACATAACAACAGAAACTGAGGAAATTTAAAAAATCATCAACCATAACTGGAAAATCTGGATAAAATGGACAATTGTCTAGACAGATACCAGGTACCAAAGTTAAATCAGAGCAAATAAACCATCTACACAATCTCATAACCCCTAAAGAAATAGCAGCAGTCATTAAAATCTCCCCACCAAAAAAAGACCAGGACCAGATGGTTTTAGTGCAGAATTCTATCAGACCTTCAAGGAAGACCTAATACCAATTCTCTTCAAACTATTCCACAAAATAGAAACAGAAGGAACACTACCCAATTTGTTCTATGGAGCTACAATCACACTCATACCTAAACCTCACAAAGACCCAACAAAGAAAGAGAACTTCTCCCTTATGAATATTGATGCAAAAATATTCAATAAAATTCTATCAAACCGAATCCAAGAACACATCAAAACAATTATCTATCATGGTCAAGTTGACTTTATCCCAGGAATGCAGGGATGGTTCAATATTTGGAAATCCACCGAAAGTGATGTAATCCACTATATAAACAAACTCAAAGGGGAAAAAAACCCCACATGATCATCTCACTAGATGCTGAGAAAGCATTTGACAAAATTCAACATCCCTTCATGGTAAACGTCTTGGAAAGATCAGGAATTCAAGGCCCATACCTAAACATAATAAAAGCAATATACAGCAAACCAGTTGCCAACATCAAATTAAATGGAGAGAAAATTGAAGCAATCCCACTAAGATCAAGGACTAAACAAGGCTGCCCATTCTCTCCCTACCTATTCAATATAGTACTGAAAGTCCTAGCCACAGCAATTAGGTAACAAAATGAGGTCAAAGGAGTAAAAATAGGAAAGGAATAATTCAAAATTTCACTATTTGCAGATGATATGATAGTATACTTAGGTGAACCCAAAATCCACCAGAGAACTACTAAACCTGATAAACAACTTCAGCAAAGTGGTGGGTTATAAAATCAACTCAAACAAATTAGTAACCTTCCTCTACTCGAAAGATAAACATGCTGGGAAAGAAATTAGGGAAATTACACCCTTCAAAATAGTCACAAATAATATAAAATACCTTGATGTGAATCTAACAAGCAAGTGAAAGATTGTATGACAAGAACGTCAAGTCTCTGAAGAAAGAAATCGAAGCAGATCTCAGAAGATGGAAAGATTCTATGCTCATGGATTGGAAGTATTAATATAGTAAAAATGGCTATATTGCTATTTAATGCAATCCCCATCAAAATTCCCATTCAATTCTTCACAGAGATAGAAAGAGCAATTTGCAAATTCATTTGGAATAACAAAAAACTCAAGATAGTGAAACTATTCTCAACAATAAAAGAATTCTTGGAGAATCACCATTCCTGACCTCTGCCTACTACAGAGCAGTAGTGGTAAAAACTGCATGGTATTGGTAAAGGGACAGGCAGGAAGATAATGGAATAGAATAGATGACCCAGAAATGAACCCACACGCCTATGGTCATTTGATCTTTGACAAAGGAGCTAAAACCATCCATTGGAACAAGGATAGCATTTTCAACAAATGGTGCTGGTTCAATTGGAGGACAACATGCAGAAGAATGCAAATTGATCCATATTTATCTCCTTGTACAAAGCTCAAGTCCAAGTGGATCAAGGACCTTCACATAAAACTAGATATACTGAAACTAATAGAAGAGAAAATGGGGAAAAGCCTTGAGAAAATGGGGAAAAGCCTTGAACACATGGGCACAGGGGAAAAGTTCCTCATCAAAACACTAATGGCTTATGCTCTAAGATCAAGAATTGACAAATGGGACCTCATAAAACTACAAATCTTCTGACAAGCTAAGGAAACCATCAATAGGACAAATTGGCAACCAACAGATTGGGAAAAAGTCTTTACCAATCCTACATCTGATAGAGGGCTAATATCCAAGTTATACAAAGAACTGATAAAATTAGACTGTAGACAATCAAATAACCCTATTAAAAATAGGATACAGAGCTAAACAAAAGGTTTGCAACTGAGGAAACTCAAATGGCAGAGAAACACCTAAAGAAATGTTCCAACATCCTTAGTCATCAGGGAAATGCAAATCAAAACAACCCTGAGATTCTACCTCTCACCAGTCAGAATGGCTATGATCAAAAACTCAGGTGATAGTAGATGCTAGCAAGGATGTGGAGAAAGAGAACACTCCTCCATTGTTGGTGGGATTGCAAGATGGTGCAACCACCTAGAAATCAGTCTGGTGTTTCCTCAGAAAATTGGACATAGCATTACCTGAGGACCCAGCTATACCACTCCTGGGCATATACCCAGAAGATGCTCTAACATACAACAAGGACATATGCTCCACTATGTTCATAGCAGCCTTATTTATAATAGCCAGAAGCTGGAAAGAACCCAGATGTCACTCAACAGAAGAATGGATCCAGAAAATATGGGACATTTATACAATGGAGTACTACTCAGCTATTATAAAAAGAATGAGCTCATGAAATTCTTAGGCAAATGGATGGAACTGGAAAATATCATACTGAGTGAGTTAACACTCACAAAAAAACACACATGGTATATGCTCACTGATAAGCCCAAAAGCTAAAATACCTAAGATACAATGCATAGACCACATGAAGCTCAAGAAGAAGAAGGAAGACCAAAGTATGGGTGCTTTGGTCTTTCTTAGAAGGAGTATCAAAATACTCTACCAGAGCTCCCAGAGTCTAAACTTCCAGCCTGGGAACATGAAGGGAGGAATTCATGGCTCCATCTGTATAGGTAGTTGAAGATGGCCTTGTCAGGCATCAGTGGAAGAGGAGGGCCTTGGTCTCTGAAAGTTTGTTTGCCCTAGTGTTAGGGAATTCGAGAGCAGGGAGGTGGGAATGGGTGGATGGGTGCGGGCATACCCTCATAGAAGTTGTAGGCAGGGGGATGGGATAAGGTGTTTTTCGGGGGAATGAGAGAGGGGATAACATTGAAGGTAAACATATAAAATACCCAATTAAAAAAAAAACATAATGGAGTTGGCAATTATAGTTGAGCAGTTGAGACTTTTTGTCAACAATTTATTACAGGGATTTCATATAATACTCAAGGCAAGGTATTTTGGAAGAGGCCCGTGGAACTTTACAAAGATTGGTGAGACAAGCTGTTACTGAGACAAAGAATGATGCTGACTTGTGAGCTTGCTGAGTGCCCTGACCAGGGTGACTGGGGAGCTGTACTGGACATATGTTCCTGACCAACCTTTGCTTGCCTATATCTCAAATGGGACAAGCAGCCTTGCTTCAGTTTTTAGACCTTGTGGGACAGAGAATCAAAAAGAGAAATTATAATGTCTCTTGTATTTTTCTTAAAGGTGATCAGCTATTAGGATTCAATCATGTACTGGTCTAGAAATCAATCCAATATTGGAAATAACAGTCTATACTTTGAAGGCTGGATCTGGACATTTTCAGAGACATATATGGAAGTTAGCTGCAGTTCAATATGATGTTATGATAGCAAGAGATAAGGTTGGGACAGGATCTGGATTTAAAACAAGGGTTAGCGCATGTTTTAAGGCTCTTTGAATTGTCAAGCTAAAATTGGTTTTGTCTCTTCTACAGTATTTATTGTAAGTTGCACTGACTATATAACTTCCAATTGTGTTAGTCTGTTGAAATCTGGCATGTCTGTTACAGGGTTCTATCAATCAGCTTTTGTCTTACTGCCCTGAGTATTAGAAAACCTTGATTCTCTGAAAAAAGCTTGAAAGTCCTGGAAGAAGTGAGTTAGGCTTTAAGCAGAAGCAAGAGACTAGCGGGTTTGATTATTGCTGGTATAACAGCTTTAATTTCATTAATTGCTAGCACCACTGCTTCTGCAATAGCATTGACACAAGGAGTTAAGACTACTATTTTTGTTAACCATCTAGCAAAAAAATATTACTAATTTATTGAGTATACAAAAGGATTTATATAGGTATCTGAAACAACAGATGATGCTCTATAACCTATTCAAATTACCTGAAGGAGGTTCAGGGTTCAAGAGTTAGGAGCCATCCCAAGTGTCATGACAAATACCATTGGAGTAGTGTTACTTCTAAAATTTACAATTATATGACATTATAATTAGAAAACAGTTTAAAGACACCTGTAGGGTATTTGGCATAATCCTAACACCGCTCTGGTGGGTGTGTTAACTTTGCATAGTGAGATTATGAATTTAAAGAATGCTGCTCTGTTGAGCTTTGATGCTGCAGATAACGACAAAATTATCCATGGTCCTGAGGTCAATATTTCCATTTTAGTCAAACCTCAAGAATGGTATATATAGCTTGATCAGGCTAGCCCTTCTTGTCCTGGGAATACTTTTATTCCTGTATATCGTGTTAAAGCTTGTCTCTAACTACATCAACAGGCTGGCAGCCAAAGTACATGACTTGAAACTGATAATGGACACCCATACAGAGTTATTAATTTAACAGGCTGCAAGTCAAGGACAGGTAAAATTCTGCACAGAGCCTTACCAACCTAAGACAGAAGTGCATTGCTTATGATAATGCATATGCCACGACGGGTTAGGAAGGCTTTCTTCTCAGAACGACTTAAGACAGGCTCAGTATGGTTTATGCAATAAAAAGGGGGAGATGTGGAGAGCTTTTGGGGCTGCCTGGTAGGAATCTGTCTTTGGACAAGGACAAGGAAATGGGCTGCTTGGAAGGAATCTGACATAGGCCAAGGACAAGGAAATGGACTATAGGCAGGAATCTGCCATTGGGCTGGAACAAAGAAGAAATTTCAGTCAGGAATCTAAATCCTAGGCTAGAACAAGTAAGAAATTTCAGTCAGGAATCTAGATCTTAGGCTAGAACAAAGAAGTAATTATAGGCAGAAATCTAAATCTTAAGGTAGAACAAAGAAGTAGGCTTCAGGCATGAAAATGACTGTGGACTAGGACAGGGAAGTATGCTCAGATATTTTGATCATCCTGATAAGCCCTTAGAAATAGGACTCTGTTTATTGTCATGCACATTCTTTGATTATATGGGTTTATTGTCTTCCTTGTTCCTGGACTATTTGCATCTATTACTATTACTACTACTATTTCCTCAACTTAGAACTGACCTTAATACTTGCATGTAATTAAAAGAGATAAAGGCAAAAAAGGAGGAGGAAGGATGGGATAGGAGATTAATGGGTGGGGGCAATGGGAAGGAGGATGACATCCGAAATGTAAATAAATAAAATATCGAATAAAACAAACAAACAAAAAGAAATGTTATTCTTAGGAACAAGAATATGTGTATAGTTTAAAATTACATCATTGTCAGACCATTATATGCAAACTCATCTTTTCAGTGAGATATTATCAAACATAACACAATATGAGTGGTGACTAGCTCAATCATATAGGAACAATAATAAAGTCCTTCAAAAATTCTGTTTATGAAGAAGTGGCTCTGCATAGGGTCATGGTAACAAACTAGCATCCCCTTCCACTGGTGGTGACAGCCTTTAGTAGCTTGAGGAGTTTCCATTAAAAACATATTTAGCTTGAATACATAGCCTGCTGTGCATTATAAAATATTAAATCTAACTTTTTCTTATGACATGATCTTTCAATACTATATATCCTAGAATCATAATCCACATATAATCTCTATGGTAAATGCCATCAGTTTTTTAAAATGGTAAAGCCGCAGGAAGCCACTACTCCTAAGCACCGTATTGTAATAATAATCTTCTTGATTGAATAAATATGCCTAAGAGTCAAAGTTTGCTTGAGAGGCTAGGACTTAAAAAGTAAATTTGAAGCTTTTATTTCAAAGCAGGAAAATATGCTGTTTTTATCCAGTCAAGATGACTTTTTGCATTGTATCATTTCTGTTTTTTTTTTCTTTCTCCTTTTTCACTGATGACTAAGAGATTACAATGACTTCATTTCCTCTGTAAATCATAGACTTGTTTAAGGTAATTTACAATCACATAATAGCTCTCAAAATATTCCAACCTCAGCTTTATCACCCCTGTTGCCCTTACACCCAATTAAAATAGAACAGGATTTCAATGCTATGTTGTAAAATAAGTTGGAAGTGTTACATTTCCATTAGCTGACTTGAGAGTTAATACCTTAATGGAAAAGAGTTCACTCAACATGCTTCTATTGAACATGCTCCACGTGTTCAGCACTGTTCTAGGCACTCAGAATAGGCCAGAGAATGAAGCAGATGAAAAGTTGTTTTGAAGACAGAAGTTTTCTAATGAGAGGAGCCAGAATAAGGAAACAAATAAGAGAGACTATATAATATTCCAGGTGTTGTTGAGTTGTACTCAGAAGGTGAAAGTAAGATAATGAGGACATCAGTGATAGGTAAGGGAGACCGAGTTGTGTGTCAATGTATAGAGGACATTAAGGAAAGGCTGTCACAAATCATATGAAAGCAGAGCTAGGAAGAAGGCAGGAAATAATTTGTACATGTTGCTAAACTCATTTTAAGCAAAGAATATTAATAACAAAAGTTTGTAAAATGCACAAAACATCAAAAACACAAGAAAGAGGTAAGCCTAGCTCTACCACAAACGATTGTGGGAAGGATAAAATCAGAAAAGTGCCTAGATTTTGTTTTTTTAACAATGAGTTAAGGTAGACCGAGAGTTTATGGAAGCCACCCACATTTGGGAACAAAGGAGGAATAGTGTCTAACTTGGAGCTTAAGAGCACTGGGCTACTTTTTCTATTGTGTAGAGGAAGACATTGTAACGAAATACAAGAATCCGTTCTAAAGCTTTTGACAAAATCCACGACCCAGAAAAGAGTGGTGAGTCAGATGAGCGCCCAGACTCAGAACATATAAAAGAAGGATGTTCAGATTTCATTGGTGGACATGGAAAGATATACAAGGAAAGAAAAAATATTGAAGGTGACTACATTAAATAGACGGTTTGAGCATCTATAAGAAAGACAATGTTCCTTGATGATACATGATCCTGGGGAGATTTGATGCTCCAGGGTAGGGGAATGCTGGAACAGTGGGGCAGGAGAGTGTGGGTGGATTGGGGAGCACTCTCATACAGGTGGAAGGGATGGGGGAGGGGAGATGTGGGATGGGGACGTGGCAGACGGGTAATCGGGAAGTGGGATATCATTTGAGATGTAAACGAATGGAATGATTAATAAATATTAAAAAAAAGAAAATCAGAGAAAGGAAACTGGCCACTAGGTATATAGCAACCTGGAGAACTGTGCCTGTCTAACATGAGTTGCTTTCATTGAAACAGTGGAAATTAAAGCTAATTTGAAAGAGATCAGAAAACAATTTGTTCAGGAAGTTGGATATAGCATATAGTCAATGCATTAGAGGACTTTTTTGTTGCAAACAGAAAGAAAGAAAAGCAAATTACAATCAAGATAAAATGTAGTACAATATATAGCAAAAAACTCTCTCTCTGTCTCTGTCTGTCTCTGTCTGTCTCTGTCTCTCTGTATATCTCTCTCTCTCTCTCTCTCTCTCTCTCTCTCTCTCTCTCTCTCTCTCTCTTTCTTTTTTTCTCTCTCTCCCTGTGTTTTGTTTCTTCTTTTTATGGAGAAAGTAGAAGGCCACAATGAAGTAAGAATGAAAATGTCTTTAATGAGCAGAGCTGGAAATAAGAATGTTCCAATCTGAGAATCCTGATAAAAGTATAGAAATACTGAAACATCTCTAATGGGTATGTCAGAACTGTGGTCTGTAGGATATATTATGGCTAATTTACTGCAACAGCAGTCCTTTAGGAAAGAAGAAAATGCAACCTGGGAAGGAGACAAGGGTCCAGCTGAGGAAAATGTAAAATATTCATGGAGGAGTACACCCTCTTTACTAATGTGACAGAAAATATGTGAATTTTTAACAAATACACATCTTAATGACAAATGACAGACTGTGTGTTGGAACCTTCATTTAAGGGTGAACAGTATGTATGGATGGAGGTAATCATTAGAAAACAATTTATCTTCACAGAGGAGAAAGGAAGATAAAATGGAAAGACTTGAGGGGACAACATATATGCTATAGATAATATGTATCGAAGAAAGGAGTTTGAAGACAATTATGGACCGGTACTATCAACACAGGTAAGAGCAGAGGAAACAACCATCACCTGTGCATGTGCACTTCCACTTCATCCCAGGTTTCCCATACCAACGTGGTCTAAATTAACCCCATGTGCGGAGATCCTCTGAGAACCACAGAAATGAAGACTGGAGGAAATAAGGGAAAGATGGAGATTAGAGTGTGTGCCCATAGAGACTCTTTGAAGAAAGCTAGACTTGACTTCCCTCCCAGTTGTTAACTCACTCACATTTCTAGCTTTGAGGCTTCTATATTCTGCACACCTAAGCCATTCATTCAGCTCCATAGATCTTCGAGTGCATGCATTGTTGAGTTTAATTCAAAGGAGAAGATATTTTGATGAGGTGCATGTCTACGTCACCTTCCACAAACCAACACAGTACACTGAAACACAACCAAACTTAAAGTTCTGCTGTGTCAAAGTCAGTTTTAGGAAAGGTGAATATAACTTTTCCTGTATTTTCTGCTATTCTATGTATATCAAGTTTCCACTGGATGACTGGTTTAGGATAGGGCCCATCCTTTCATCCTTCTGTTTTATGCCCGCGGGTATGAAAGGAACCCATCAGCTGTTCAGTTAGCTGAGGGTATTTACAGGGCCTTGCTAATTCAAAGACTGTGGAGCTTAGATTGCAGCCAGCAATTTGGAGTTCTCATGTCAAGGGGGAATTTAAAATAGGATAATTTTAAGACATTTCCATTCATTGCTCATTGGGAGTATAATGTGAAGGATCCAGTGGTTTTTTTTTTTTTTTTTATTTGTCTTGAGGTTCTTTTCACAATGGGTTCTTTATCTCCCTTCATGTTTTTATGATGCCATTTTGTGAATGGAGCCATCACTGTGAGTGATGAGCTGCCGAGCTGTCCAGGGGGAAGTGAGAAATTGCACAGCTTCAACAAGGAGGCAGTTTTCCAACTTCTGCTAAAGGGGAAAAAAAAATCACATGCCTGGACCAAATCAACAATGCACGTTTAGATTCCAGAGAAGAAACTTTTGTTATGTGAGAAATGAAACATTATTTTTATTAAGAAGCGTTGTTATTGGTTCAAGGCAGCATGGTGCCATTGATATGTGTTATGCCATTTGTCTTCCCAACATCTACTGCCATTTAAAAGGTCACCAGCTTTTTCCCAGTGGTGAGATAAAACCATGGGAACGGCATTCAAGCCACTACACAAAGTACAAGCCAATTTTAACAAATTCATAATTAAAACCCAGCCAAATCTCTCCTTGGTCTGCCAAAGTCCTTCCTCTGTAGTTTTCAATTAAATACCCCTTCTGTAAAGAAGCAGGCTTTCGGAGATGCCAAAACTGAATCACTAATGTCTTTATAACAATAAGATCTTCCTGTTCTCATACCATTTTAAAACACTTTAATCTCATGGGCTTTCAAGAACATTTGTGGATGTAGTCTACCCATCTATTCCTTCAGTATGTATTTACTGAAGGCCCACTACCTATCAAAAATGTTTGAGCCTCAGAATGCATCAGCAAATAAAATAATGCCCTCCTTTTGGTATTGGTACACAACTAAGTAGGTGAGTAATGAAATGATAAGTTGATGAATGCTTTGAAGGAAATGGAGAAAGGAAATGATGATAGGATGTCTATATAGGTTTTTTAAAACAGTAAAAAAGGCTACATACAAAAGAGACATCAAAATCCCGCCTCGACTTTGGAGTTGCCCTAGACTTCCTTTTATATTGTTGGCCCTTTATTTATTTGTTGACAGTCTTGCACAATTGGGCATTTCAACACAAACTTGCTTCCTGGCTCTTGCCATTTCCATGCACATCTCCCTCATCCTTCACTCCATCCTGCGAGGTTGGACTGGAGTGATCACTGACCTAGTTAGGACAACTGGAGGATCATTTAGTTTAGGATTTGTGGCATAGATTTATGTGATTGGCAGTTCTTTTGTTTGTTTGTTTGCTTACGCCACAGCAGGCTTCCCAGCACAGAAATCCAAGTGTATTGCTCCTATGCAACATGCTGCATAGCAGCAGACTCTTCTCTTACAGTAGTGTATCATAATGTCTCTTTGTTTTAGTTCACAAATTTTCTGTATTTTTCTTTCTTATCCTAAAAAAAAAATCACTTTTTAAATCTTGTTTTTGTACTCTCTCCCCAAATTGTGTAAGCTTAAAACTTATAGCTTCCTGTGAAAATCAGACCAGGGAACACACTTGGGTGTGTATGTGTGTAGCTGACCAACGCTCATCAGAGAGAGTAAAGAATAAAGACAGGATATGAGCTTGCCATGGAGAGATACTTAGAGTCTTAAAAGCTGTTATCAAGTATTTGGATTTCACCCAAAGCAAAAGCAGAAGTCATTGCATGGTTTGGGGTAAAGACATTATACCACCCACATGGTATTTGGTAAACATCTTTCTAGTTTCTGAATCGAAGGTAAGAAAATTCAATGTAGAGAACCAGTCCAGTGACTACTTCAAAACTAAGGTAAGAAATGATATAACTTGGATTTGAGTTGGGAATTATAAACATGGTTCAATCTTGTTTGGGCATTTAAACAGTATGTTTAACAAAATTTGTTAAAGGTTGGATGCAAAATATAAGAGAATTCGTAAGTGGCTCCAGAGTTTTGACTTAGAAAAATGGAACACTGTCCTGGGAAACGGAACACACTGAGGGGAGAAGAGAGTTGGGTTAAATTCAGGATTTTGTGAGTGTAAAAATCTCAATCCAAATGAGGTGGCATACACCTTTACTCCCAGCACATGAGAAAGCAGAGACAGACAAATGTCTGAGATTTGAGGCCAGACTGGTCTATAGAATCAGTCCCTCACAATGTTTTCCACCTATCTGATTATAGATATTAGTTGTGTAAATTTTAATCATTAATTTCTATTTAAAGGAATCAAACAAGTTAAAGTTTCCAGTATGGCAGAAATTGAAAGCAGAGTTGAAGGCCCATGTTCAAGTCTGTGTTACTCTTTATTATCACCAAGTTTCCTGATGTGGAGAGCAGTTCCTTTGTCACGGAAAGATTCTATGAGATTTGGAATGCTAATAAAGAACTTTCCTGAGTATTGTAGCAAAGAGTTGTGTTGTTGCTACATTTGAGGAAGAGCTGTGGAATACTGCATTTCCCTCACTATTAAAATAAGTGGTATACGGCTGGAGAGATGGCTCAGTGGTTAAGAGCACCGACTGTTCTTCCAGAGGTCCTGAGTTCAATTCCCAGCAACCACATGGTGGCTCACAACCATCTGTAATGGGATCTGATGCTCTTTTCTGGTGTGTCTGAAGACGTCTACAGTTTACTCACATACATAAAGAAAATCTTAAAAACAAATAAGTTGTATAAAAGAGTCAATGAGTTAAATGCACCATCTTATCTGGCTTGCTGAATTTTACAAATTGGCCTTTGACAAATATAAATATATATAAAAACATCAGAGAATATGCAGGTAAGTCAAATCATCTAGAGAAAGGCATAGTACTTCTCAAAGTGGTAACAGGTTTCCATTGTGCCAGCAAAAGTTCTGAGCAATAAATTAGTTGCTGGCTTGGAGAGAGAGAGAGAGAGAGAGAGAGAGAGAGAGAGAGAGAGAGAGAGAGAGAGAAGAGAGGAGACAGAGAGAGAGACAGAGAGAGAGAGGAGAGAGGAGAGAGAGAGAGGAGAAAGAGAGAGAGAGAGAGGGAGAGAGAGAGGAGAAGAGAGAGAGGAGAGAGAGAGAGAGAGAGAGAGAGAGAGAGAGAGATTGTTACAAGGTTGACCTGAAGTAGTCATTGAAAATCTGATGGGAACAGCTCAGTACTAGAAAAACCCTTTTGAGAAAATGAGCCTGTCTGGTATCAGCTCTGTTCTTAGTGGAATTTGGTATAAATGGCTTACAAGTGCCCTTAACGTGATGCAGTTCAAAAGCTATCAGCTGTGTCACATCAGATTGGAAATGGGCTTGCCAGGACTTTGGGTCCCAAAGATGTTCAAAGCAGCAAAACCTAAAAGCGCTCATAATGCTAAATAATACAATAAGATCTCCAAGAGGAAGATAAATATGATTCTGATGTATCTTGGCAGCACCATATCTGTCATTATTACTGAATGCAGAATTCAATGTAGGGATGTAAAATAAAAATGGATGTTACCATTTGAGGGTTGAAAGGCACTAAACTGAAACAGGGCTCATGTAATCAATTCACCTGAGGAAAAAATAGAACACACCAAAAGATGGATCAAAAGTGAGTCCTTACAAGGCAGTCACAGCCTGATGAACATTTCAGGGGGGAACGAGTGGGATGATGAATTAATTTCTAAGGCTATCACCCAGAGGGATTGCTTTGAAGATGAGACATCCATCGGCTGTGCTCACCGATGTGACTCTCTGTAGTTTGTTTCTGCATGTAGCAAACCCTAGGACTTGGCTTTACTCATTGCTTTACGAGGTTCTTTAGTTCTTTCAGTTTTTTCCTCAAAACACTGTTTTGGTAACTACAGAAAATCCACCCAGTAACATGACAAGAGACTATTTTCTCAGTCAGACTGACTAACAAAACAACTGCTTCAGAGTCAAAGTCACTTCTTTTCCCTTATACAAATCACCAGAGCTTTGATCAGGTTTATTCCACAGAAGATACGAATAATCCAATTAAAAAATAATGCATATGATTTACCTTTCTTAACTTCCTTAAAAAGAATGGAATAAAGAAAAAAATCTCTCTCTTTTTTTTTTTTTTCAAATCGTAGTTTCACTGAGAAAACCTGATGGCTCAAGTCTATCTGTGCATATTTCCAAGCCAAAAGGAGATTCAAATCACAGTCAAAGCCTTTTGGAAAATAGAAAAGTATATGAAACATTACTGTGTTCCCAGCAAAATATTTGTAAATAAATTTATTGGATAACAATTTTTGTAACTTTGTTTTTCATGATGATGAAATGTAAGATTAAATATATGTATTGTTAAATCACCATGACATATTGATTCTTTAATATGAAATTTAAAACTGTATACAGCAGGACACTTCATTTTAAGAGCAAAATATTGAAGATGAATAAGAATTGGATTTATTCACCCAACTATGAATAATGTTATAAAATACAGTGATCAGATGGTAAGGATCAATCAACACTTTATTTGCATTTATCATGAACTATCATCTTTTTTGTTTAGCTTCTGTGACTCATTCAAGTTGTTTCCATACTGAAAATTGGCTGGAGTTTTGAATCTACTAATCTACTAAAATCAGCCCAACAGTCTGCCTTGTGCCTACAGGGCTCTTAGAGGAGGGAAGCCTTTAGGGCAGAGAGTGTGATATTTATTCCAACTGAGTTTGGATGTGTGGTCAAAAGAGTAATTTTCCTGATGTATCTTCTAAATAACTGCAAATTGTCCTTTGAATTATTTGCTTGTATTCACTGTAATTGCCCATAATACATGATACTTAATTCAGTTGAGAAATATATTTATCAATGCAGGGGCACAAAGTCTCAATGGTGATTCTGTTATTATGGGGGCCATCCTCTAGAAGGCAGAAATACTGCCTGTGTTTTTGTCCTCCAACTTACTAAGGGCTCACTTCAATGATAGTTAACGTTTTAAGAGTCTCATATATAGAGACTAATGTGCCTATAATATCCCAGTTCTTTTACTTTCCGTTTATTGTTCTACTATATCCCATTCATGGACTACCGCATAGTAAAATATATGTTAGAACATCTTCTTTTGGAGATCACCGGTAGTCCTTGAAGTAGGTCAATTGAATCCATGAATAGTAAAGAATATAAAGAGCTTGTGACCCATTTCCTGAGGGACTAGTCCTAAAGATTTATCATTCAGTTGTTGTATTTGAAAGTAGAACAAGGTAGTAGAGGAGACTGGCGAAATAATTTCATACTTTGTTTGTTTTGTTTAGAAATGCTGAGTCTGAAAAAAAATGATCATCTATATTATTAGCAATCCCCAATACAGTTCAATACAGAACTAGATGTTTGGATAATTGACCAGTTAGTATTTGGAGGTTATGAGGAAAATGTTATATATCACAAAAATGATTTACAATACACACATCAAGGTGAGGTTTTTCATAGTTCACCTTGACTCTGGGCTCTACATGCTGTGCATCTTATTTGTCACAGAATTTTAAAATATTTTTTTTCAGAGATTTTCATGTGCCCTCAAAATATCTTTATAGCTACGCAGAAATACCTGGTATTAAAAAGACCTGAGGTATGGGATTCTCATTATTCTTTAGATATAAAGAACAGAGAAATATTAAAGGAACTTTTCATGCTAAATATAGACTTCAAACCAGTTTGTCTCAGCAGAAGATATCAGATTCCACAAAGTAAATGTAAGAGTAGCAGAAGATAGCAGATTCAACATATAAAGGTGTTGAATGTATTTTTACACCCAGGTTATAGATGGGTGAGGAAAACTAAACTGTTGAAAGATAAGGATTTGATCGTTGTCAGTGATAGTCTTAAACCTTCCACATATAGAATCTAACTCAAGGACCAATAGCTCATAGTAATGCTTCCTCAGTTTTGCTGTGCACACAGAACAGAGGGACATTTATGTTGGCTGAATTAATACTTTCCTCCTTGATAAATGAGACTCGGGTCCAAAATTGTTATTATCTTACTGGATACAATATAGAAGATAATTGACCAGTTAATAATATGAACCTCAGTATTAAGTCACGCTTAGTAGAAATCACATTTTTTTATTTGTGTGCCAAAGAGAAAATATACTATTTGTTCCATTTGCTTTAAATCCAATTTTCTTCTGCAAACTCTATTGCACTTTCTCTATGATAGATGTTTTATGTCTATTGAATTTGGTAATAATAATAATATATATATAACAGATTCTACAGATCTAATTTGTAATAATAATAATAATAATAATAACAGATTCTACATTAAAGCAGAAAAAAGTTTTCAAAGATAATACAGTATGGTTATTTTTGATTATTTTAGTAAAGCCTTGTTAGGAACTTCAGCACATAAACAAATATGGGACCTCAGTCTACTGTCAGCTCTCTTGGTCTTGTATTGCACCCAGATGTACTCATGGTAATCTAAGGGGCTCTTTGAATCACAGTAAAAGTTTTACTTTTCCTTCATTCTTTTGTAATGCAAACTTCCATATAACCTGTAAATTATTTATCTCAACACATTGGATGCACAAACAACCAATATTTTGAGAGACCCTCCAGTGACATACCTCGTAGGTCCTACCTTATCAAAGGCTTGTCTGTGCCTAATCAGATTACTTCTGCTGGCAATTCCTTGTAAACAAGGGAGGGTTTTTTTTTTTTTTTTCTCTTAAAAGATCTGTGCATGCCTGAGAGAACTCAGGTTGTTTAGTCAAGCATGATTTCTACTAATAAAACCACATAGACATTTCCACAACAGATTCTCCTGGCCGGTTTGTTCACTGAACCTGGTGCTACATACAGGTCAGTGACTAATGGGCTTTTGAAAGAGAAAGAGCCCATCTGCACAGAAATGAAAGCTTTGTTCTCTAAATAGAAAGTCTAGGCACCATGAGGATCTCATGAATCCTTGGTCTTCTTTAACTTCATAGGTTCTCTGTAAAACTGTACTACAAATGAGTCAGCAGTCCCTCACAGCCAAGCTACGTGCAAGCTCTTCAGAGGGTGGCCGTCACTCTGGGCTGTGGACTGTGTGGCCTCCTGCCTCTGCTCTCCTATTTGACTTTACCTTTTATCCCTCTTTTATCTCTTTATCGTGATGCCACCATCATTTTCTACAAGAGACATATGTAACCTTGTACATATGTACATCTGTCCTTCAGATTCTGGATAAGGTCACTGTTAGGTGTAATACTGTAAAACAGAAATAATAATAAAAATGATTTGCATGACTGGTGGCACATGATTAATTTTGGTGACTGCACTTTGATAATTTGGACCATTATTAAATCATAACCTTACTTTTGCACAGAGAACAAGTCTTCCTCCTGAGTTTGTACTTAGACTCACTTCCAACTCATCTTAACATATGAGGGGAATGTGGGTTTATTCTGGTGAGTTCATTATGAGGTAGTGAGGCACAATGAGATAGGTAGTAGCAAATTGCAAGAAGTACATTTATTGTGTATATATCTTCAGAAGCAGCTTCAAGTAAGCACACATCTTACCCATATGTATTGGGTAAGATACTTTTTCAGAAGAACATACCAGTTTGCTACTGTATAAAACAACTCACATTGAGTCTAAGTACTAAATGTGGTAGAAATATTGAGTACCTCTCTTCTGAAGACTTAACATTTTGTATGAGATTGTCACATTTAACACTTTACTTTATATCTAACTTCAGCATCCTGGAACATATATTAAATGACAAAATAATATTAATCATAACTCAAGGGATCACATTCTATAAAAATATCTCAAATACTGAAACTTTCTTTCTTATTGAATATACATTGCTCTCTCATATAATACATCTCTACCACAGTTTCTCCACCCTTCACTCCTCTCAGCTTCTCCCCACCTTCCCTGTCTTTCAACCCACTTGCCTTCCATTACTTCTACAGAAAGAAACAGACTTTCAAAAGATGACAGCCAAACAGGACAGAACATGATGCAATAAAACAAGACAAAGGTCCTGATATCAAGGCTGGACAAGATAGGAGAAAAGAGCCCTAAGATCAAGCCAAAAAATTAGAGATACACTTCCTCGCACTCTGAGGAGTTCCATAAAATCACCAACTAACAGAAAACTTTCTCTGCCAGCATCATAACAAGAACCACATCCTTTTATTTATGAGATTAAAGGATCCATTAGAGACTCAATGAGAAAAACCCAAGATTCCTCACATCATTTTGCCTATATCCCTAATTATGGCTAGACATAGAAAATAAGGAACGTAAATCTACACTCTGTGATCAAACCTCATGGTTTCACAAGGTAATTTCCAACTATTTATGCCTTCTCTTCTCCATTTGCCTTCCTTGTTTATCTCAGTCAGTGTGGAGTTGATAAAGATCATACCATTGAGACAGCTCAAATTGTCCCACCCCATTTCTGTTTTCCTTCCTTCCTTCAATTCATCCCTAGTCTTAAGTCTTCAGGCCTCAGATTCCCCCCCCAAAAAAAAAACTGTCCAATTGTGTGTGTGCTTCTCTTTTTCTTCCTTGACTATATTTGATACACATGATAAATGTGGTAAGACAGAGACTGGTTCCTATTGTCTGCCTTCATAGACAGCTCAACACACTAACTTCCTTGGCAGTCACCTGACATGTTGGGACCTGAGAAGACCAAATGCAAACTCAGGTGTGAAGTTCTGGAAAACACAGCATCTAGCAAACTCAAATGAACCATAATTGCTGACACTGAGGGCTCAAGTTTAAGACAGCTTGGAGATAGTGTCTTACAAAAGAAAACACTGAAAAGGAGTTCATGATTTTTTTTTCTTTAGAAGAAAAAGACACTCCATGGGCCACTAAGATAATGACTGTTACTATTTTTTCTTTGATTTTATTCTTTTGAAAATTAACCTTTTTCCAATTTCAATAAGAGTAGGACTTAGTTGGAATAAAAAGCTATGACTATTATTTTCTTCTTAGAAAAGGATAGGACTAGAGCTAGAATTTAGATGAATCAGTAGTTGTAAAAGGTACATAATAAATTGATCAGTGTTATAAATAAATTGATCAGTGCATTTTTGTTATACTCATCAGAAATGTTGGTAAATATTTCATATATATATATTTCATATATATGTATACATATATATATATATATTACTCTTACACTTACATATATATATGTATACACCTATAAACACATATATAAACACATGCACACACATGCGTATGCACACCACACACACATACATACACAAATAAGTTATTGTCCTTAATTTTTCAAGTGTATAAGATAAAAATTCCCTTTAAATGACTTATAATGTAAATCTTATCAGGAGAATGCATGTGATGATTAATATTCAGTCTGAGGCAAGCTTATTTTTCTTTTAATAGAAGAATAGATATAAAATTTGAAAACACTAGCCATCCAAAACAGACTGGTAGAGACAAAGGCTAGCTATGAGACAGTGTAAATGAAAGGCTACTTTCATTTGTGCAAGAACTCTTGATCTCTGAGTAGTAATGAGTTTCAGGCATGTACTGAATGTGTCCTTTAGGGTCTAGTAACATAGTCCAACCCTGTGATCACTGTTTTTGTCTTCCTTTCTAGATCTCTGATTCGGCTATGGCGAGTCCCTTTTACCTTTAGATTAGCCAAAAATAAGTCATCCCATTTGGGACATGTAATTACTATTCTGAACATTTCTTATACAAAGTGCATGCTTGTGTAAATGGTGTCTGCTCAGTTACCACTTGAGTGTCTTCTGTACTGTAACAGGTCATTAAAAAGTCTACTACTGAGTGCTTTCAATCTTAGCTCAAAAAACAGATGCATTAACCGAGGACATTTAATTCCAGCCTATAATTAAATTTGCCACTCAGAAATTATTTTCTCTCTCGTTTTAGATTAACTGTTATTTCTGAACATTTTGAAGTTCTTCTACTTCCAAATTAGATGCTACACACACACACACACACACACACACACACACACACACACACAACGCACGCACGCGCGCGCGCGCGCACACACATATGCACACATGTATATCACATTTCTTCTGTAAACAATTAAATGTTTTTTAATTATAGAGATCTAAAAGAGAGTTCTCCTAGGACTTGGTTAACTTACAGACATGTCAGTTAAAAACGATGAATGTTTATGGAATTTAGGACCTAAATACACATTAGGAAACATCCTGCACCAGCCTTCAGTTGAAAAAAAATGATGGCTCTAGTTGTCCATATCAGTTCAGGTTTTATCACTGTATATGAAAACAACCTGAACCACTTTTATATTGCTGCTATACCAGTTATAAATTGTGATATTAACACTTTCAAACATGTTGTCCAGCTAACATTTCTAAAAGCAAAAGAGCAGTTTTTGTATGCCTTTTATCCCTCAAAAATCAGAGGCAGAATTCACTCAGGATTCTTCACAGTCTTCATGTACCTACCCCTAGAGCTCTTCAGAAAAGCATAGCAAATCATAGCACAACTGAGCAGTGTATGAGAAAGAAAACATCCAAGGGGGCTCTAGTGATTCATCCAGGAGAGTATGGTGAGCCAGCAGGAAGCATGAAACACAAACCATTCCCCAGCCTGCAGCTGAGCGATTGTTTGCTAGTGTCCAGACTCACTGTCATGTAGACATGCTCTCCTTTATCTTCTCTGTCTTGGTTTTCAAGCTCCTCCCTCTCTCAAGTTAAGCATCACTTGTATACTCGAGCACCTTCTATATGTGTATGGACCAGTATATGACCAGTAAAGCCATTAAACTGAGAATACTTTATATCTCAAATAAATGAAGAAATTGTTTCTGTATAACACATGTGAGATTTTTTTAAAAGACAGGATCTCATTTGGCTCAGGCTAACCTTGATGTTGCTATGTCATAGAGGGTGACATTAAACTTTTGATTCATTTGCATCTAATTCCTGAGTGCTGGAATTATACAGCTCTATGCTTTCCCATCAGGTTTGTATGATACTCTAAGCCAAATCCAATGCTTCAATCATACAGGGTAAGTGCTCTATGAACTTCCTCAAGCCTCTGTGTAGGAATTTTAAATATAAAATTTAAATATGGCTAACTGATCTACCTGAAGGAATTCCTTCAGTATAAGAAAAATGAATACAATGTTATGCCAGAGCTCAAGAGGTTTAAAGTTTAGTAAGGCACAAAACTGATGCATATGAAGTGGTCAATAATTAGTAAGAGTCTAGTTTCTAGAGCCGAGGGAACTGTAGTGCTTCAGGTTTGTCAGCTGTGTTTTTGACTCTAGAGTTCTAAGGACATGGCTGTGATGCTAGACTCGTTTCTCCTTTCATGACCCAGAGCTCTGGATCTCTAGCTGCCTGCAGTGGTAGCTGCTGTTTGTTAGTGATTCCATCTCTAGGACAGTAGCCTCCAACTGAATAGGTGTTCATCACACACAGTAATGTTTTCTTCCCAAGGACAACCTAAGTCACAGGAATGACTCAAGTTTGGTTGTAGGAATAAATATCAAAGAATACTGAATGTCTCTGGTTTTCAGATCATTCTGAAGAGTTGTACTAGCCCCAGAAATGCCCTTAGGATTGGTTATATCTTGGTAGCAACTGCATCTCAATTCAGCTCCTTCAGGCTCGCATGCCTTTCTGTTTGGTGATACTGTCTTTATTTTATCCCAATGAATTGCTACCAATATCATTGTCCAGAAAATATATCATGATTCTCAATCTTAAGGCCTTAATGAAACTCAGTCTGCGACATAGTCCAATTCCATTCCTCTCCTCTTCTCAATTTTTTTCTCTGATTTCCACCAGAATTAATGGCATATACCAAGCTCATTATAGCTCCAGCTCTCAATTTTACCTTACATTGCCTTGTCCGGACATCTCAACTTTAGTTCACAGGATTCTTTTGACACTTTGATTTATCTTCTCAATTTACCTTTCTGTTATGACTCTTCATGTCAGCATATCAGTTATTTATGGGCTACCCAGCCATTCAAATCTAAGCCCTGGCTACATGGAATATGCTTGGAAGCACAGGGCTTAATTCTTAGGAACAAAGGGAGTCCATTGCATCTTTTATTCCCCCAGGGCTGATAAATGAAGTGAAATCGTACATGGGTTCACTGGATGCTCTGAATGCCAATCTACAATGGACTCGCTAGACTGCATGGAAGACACATCATGGGAAATTATAAGAGGAAGGTGAAGGATCAAGCACAAAGATAGAAAGCAACAGATGAAAACAAGTATCTGCAGAGACAACAAAAGCCAACAATATCTGTGCCTGTGATGAGTTTAAAACACTGCTCTTGGATTCTTCACTTGACCAGCTCTGGTAAATAAGGCACACTGTAGAATCAGCAGAACTTACACAGACAACAAATTGTGCAAGTTCTACTGTGCAAAATTATTTTAAATTAATGTTCTTCATGTATACTGTGCATGTAGTAAAATCTATTCTCATTGCACATATGTGTGTGGACAGTAGTAGTAGTAATAGTAGTAATAGATAAATGGTAGACAAATAACAATATTAGGACATGTCCTGGTTAGTTTTTGTCAACTTGACAGAAATAGTCACCTTGGAAAACGAAAGCTCAATTGAAAAATTGCCTCCATTGGATTAGCTTTGGACTATATCAGTGACCATTTTCTCAGTTGCTAATTGATGCTAGAAGGGCTAGCCTACTGTGGGTGGTGCTGTCCTTAGGGTGGTGGAGCTGGGCTACATAAAAAGTATCTGAGTAAACCCAGAGAGAGAAAGCCAGTAAGCAGCATTCCGCAAAGGTCCCTGCTTCAGTTCTTGCCTCCAGGTTCCTGCTGAAGTTTCAGTCCTGGATTTCACCCATTATAGACTATAATGTGAAACAAAATAAAAAAAAACATATCCTACCCCCAAGTTGTTTATGGTCAGTGTTTTATCACAGCAACAAAAAGCAAACTAGGTGAATACATATTTGCCATGCTATACAGTATTTACCCATGAGTTTGCAGAGTAGGCAAAAGGTTTTGTGGGAAACCAGAATACAAATTATGTCTTACTGCCATGATCATGTCAATTAGCAACCTCAAGTGAAGCTCTCACTAGTTAACGTTCTTTACTTCATTTGCTTACTTGAAAAGAAAGAGATCCAAGCCTATTCAGTCTCTACTGAGAACCAGACCTCTCTTCCTATATCGTGGCTTAGTTGTTTGTTATGTATAACTATATTTGCTACCTTTCTTGAGAATTAAATGAATCAGTCCTACCCCTTCATCATGCTTTGTTAAGAATTCAGTGTTTCCCCAGGGATTGAGGGAGATGTCAGGGGAGTCACTTATAGTTCTGATTTCTTATTGTTTACCATGTTCCATACTGACTCACATATGGAACTCAGACCCACTCCCACAAAGTACTTGTATCAATAAGAAGAGACTTCTTTGAAGAAATGGAGAAGTAATGGTGCTTTCAGTCATAGCAATAAAAAAATTAGATCAAATAATAGAAGCATGCTTGTGGTGTAGGCACTCTAATACTGCAGAATATTGGTGATAATTTTAACCTCCGTCTTAGTTATTCAACTGTGGGATCTATCTGCCTTTTCTTTTGGTTTATTCATTTCCATTTCATCCTCCATTTCTCTTATATTATTATGCACAGAATTTTAATAGTTTACCCATTTTAGCATTATGTCATTTGATATTCCCAAGGACTCCTCTAACTTCTTCTAAATAAAAGGAAGTTACTGTGTGTTTTGTCCTTTGGTACAACTCAATGGGCAGTCATGGAAACCTCAGTCTTCCCTGGCTTCATCTCTAACAGTCTCAGGATAGGAAGGAAGGAAAATCCCTAAAGAGTATATGGTAATAGAAACATATGTTCTTCTGAGAAAAAGGAGAAGATTCAAGTGCATTTAGATGTCACTGTTTTTCTACTTTCCTCACTCAAAGAAACAAGAAAATTATCAGAAAGAGTATACACAAAGTCAGAACCAGAACCCATGGTGAGCAAGTGATGGTGCTTTGCTAGAGGGTAGGCTAACCAATGGAATCCAATCCCTACTATGTTAAGGATACATGTTAAGGAAAATGAAGCCAGGTCAAGAACTACCCTTGGTGTCTTACTAATGTTGTAATTAGAGTTTGTTTTTCATTGGTTAAAAAGAATATGAGAGGTTAGGAACAGAGTGATGGAGTTGATGTTTGTTTTCAGTCAACTTCAGAATGCAAGGGAGAAAATATGAGAAAGAGATTCTTTCTCACAGTGACAAAGATCTACATATAGCAGTCCATTTATAAACAGACTTTGAAAAAAGATGGTAATCAAGTATCTGTAAATTCTATGCATCAAGGTTATTATTTTTTTTCATGGAAAAATTTAAATTGGAATTTGTTTTCTACAAATCTTAGAGACTTCTATTTAGAAATGGTGTGTGTGTGTGTGTGTCTGAGAGAGAGAGAGAGAGAGAGAGAGAGAGAGAGGAGAGAGAGAGAGAGAGAGAGACAGACAGACAGATAGAGAGACAGAGAGACAGACAGATTTCCCCCTTCCTGTGACTGGATAATATGGTATTTCTATTCTACTAAGTCTTCAATAAGATCAGAAGTTAAATGAGTTCAGAAGTTATGAAATAATATACTGGTCTGATGATTTCAATTATGAATGTCATTTTGAAATTACAAATTTTCATACCTCAGTGAAACCCACAATGCATTATGCCTAAAATTATAACTTTCCCTGGAGCTTATTTTGTATTATACCCTCTTCCATCCTTAAGACCTTAGCATATCCTTGAACCAAAGGAAATAGAGTTCTGACATTCCAGAAGCATGTGTGCCAAAACTTGTGTGGAATCCATTAACGTGGTGAGTACATATTCACAGCTAAGTGTGTCCTAGATAAAGTGCCAGCTGACACTGAGGACACATTACAATCTTCAGTTATGATGGAGGAACACGGAAATGTCTATCAGTGAGTATTATATCTTATTTAGCACCAAAAAGAGTAACCATAAAAAACTGTAATGGCTTTAGCAGAGTTGACTGATCTCTCCAATAGCTCAACTCTCTAACTTTAAAAATAAATAGCTGTATATTTCAAGAAAGTTTTTTTTCCTCTTCTGAACTATGGTCTGAGACTGAATTCTACTTTATAAATATACTATTCATCTGCAGTAAATTCCTTCTGTCTCTGTAGAATCAAGTTAAACAATTGCTCCATTTCTATTGTCATTGTTTCAAGAAATATACTCTATAAAAACTCTATAAAATAGAGTTTTTAATGTATATTTTTCTTTTCAGGAATGGAAATAAAACATATCTGCTATAAGTTGCATGAGAATAATAACCTGCTATTTATCATCAGTATACTCTGCATTTATAACACGACTTTCCCATTCTGAAAGGACAGTACAGGATGAATGGGCCTTTACATACCCTTTAGGATTTTTCACATCGTGCCCTGGGAATATACACAGAAAGGCTTCCTCTTCCTCTTCTGCTTCTAGAAATGACTGGTCTGATTGGCCTCTACATTTTCCTTCATGAAATTGCAGACATGCTTCCCCCCTGGTTTGGCTACTGAGTGGCTCACTTAGAGAATTCCAGTGCAAAGCACTGGTGGAAATCTTGAGTTAAAAAAAAATAACTGATTTTGAATTTTGGACTCAAATAAATCACTCATGAAATCAAAACCAACCAGAGAAATGTTCTAGTGTCAAATTTATGGACCACAACATCAATAATACGAAGGTAGAAACATGGACCTGGGCTTCAGCACATACCCTTCTCCTCCATTAGGATCTTGTTTTTATCTATTGGGTCAAGAATAGATTAAGAGGGAAAGCATCCCTGAGCCAAAACTGGAGCAAGAACAGTAGGAGCTGTTTTCTAGTTGGGTTTAATCTATACTCTGAACTTGTGTCTTTGAGGTAGAAATATCTGGCTCTTCCTTTTAGAGAAATAACAAAGGCTTTTGTATTAAAATAGTATAATCCAGACAAGAGTGGCCTCTGAAATACAAAAGGAACTAGAAGTCTGACTCTAAAGTCAGTCATGCTGGAGGTTTTCAACTCAACTGGTCAAGAATAACCCTTTCTGAACTCTGTTTGATCTGTGAAAGGAGAATTTAAATATACCTATTACAGGAGGTTCTCATAAAAACTGACAAAAAAGAGATATCCTGATGTCTGATACATGGACAAATTCACTATAGCTAAGCAGCCATATCTACCCTTAACAATAAAGGCTTTCTTTTTCTTGTCTTAAATACAAAAGTATGTACAGAGTTGAAGTGACTGTGTGAGACTTAAACTCAGTAAATCTGATTCAGTCTTCTCTCTGTGAAACCAGGCACAGACCCAAGGTCTTCTCTTCATCAGGTCCCCCTGCCGTTTAAGAGTTTAACAACTTCTCTGTCTCCTCTAACCTAGTTACCCTCAAGCTCAGTAAAATGGTTGTTTATGTCTGAGCGATGTTGAGTAGTATGCACTGTACGGTTAAAAAAGTTGCTTGTTCCAGAAAGAAGCTGGATCAATGGCTACTCACGTGAGTTTCTAGTCTTTATCTATAAATATGTGAAAATTGTGGAAGAAAATAATCTTCTCTTATATATCATAGTGTATGTGATGAAAACGTGCATTTTTTTAAGATGCTACTTTTCATTTGTAACTATCAAACAGAAATGTCAGAACTTGATATTTCTCTATGGGAAGTAATGGTAAAGAAATTTTCTTTCTGTTCTTGCTTTTGTCTTTGTACAGAACTTCCCTGTAAAGCCAAGAAGGGCAGACATAATTATCTTTTCTTCTTCCAAAGCTTTCTAAGGATGAACACTTCCCTGGGTACTCCTGGTAGCTACTTCCAGCATTGTTTCACTACAGTCAAGATGCTCTTCCTTGTTCCCAATCTAATCTTTCCTTTTTCCATCAGGCAATGCTTCTCCACACAAAAGGCATCAAATCCATTTTCTTTTCCTACATATAACTAGCCACTGATGCCTCATATCTTGGACACAATAGGTGTGGTGTGACTTCATAGTATTTCTATGAAGTTGAAGACATTGGCCAAGCTACTTTTTAATGGATATATGTTTGATTATTATCAAAATAAAAATAATTGCTAACTCATTTCCTCCTGGAATCAATGTTTTTCTAAGTGCTCACCACGTTTACTTTCAAAGTTTGAAAACTTCTTTTCTTGAAAGCTTGACTACTCTGTGGAATTGTGATATCGAGAGCAGAAAATGGACTAATGTATTACTGTATCACCTGAACATGCCCAGTCTTGTCAGAAAATGAACTGATACAGACTATATAGAAATAAGGCAAATCCTACAATTTGTAACAGCCCTTACACTACCAACTATAACTTTAACAAAGCTTCCAGTAAAGTGAACTCATGTTTTATTTGTTCAATTATCTAAAGTCATTATAAAGTTCTCTCAGGTTATATCATCCATCCCACCTCATTTTGTTGTTGACATTTATTTGTATATAAAATATTTTAACAGTTCCTGGCACACGGTAAGCTTTTAGCAAGTGGGGGAATGATGATACTGATTATGATAGACTGAATTCGTATCATTCAAAAGTCATAGCATGAAGCCCAACATGCAATGTGATGGTATTTGGGCTATCTTTGGGATATGACGGAGCCATAACTAAAGAGCCCTCACAAATGTTACCAAGAGAAACCAGAGGTCCTTATAATTCCCATGGAGAAAACATACTGAGAAAATGAGAAATTAGCCCTGCCACATATGATGCTAAATCTTCTGGCACTGTGATCTTAGACTTTATATATCTTCATAAAGGGCATCTTGTTATAGGATCTTCCAAGCACTGATAATACAGATGTGATGTTGAATATTATACTTTAGAATAATCCTACCCAGTCCATAAAATACAGACTTAGTACTAAAAGATTTATGTACATTGTCTCATTTAGATTTCAGTCATCACTGATAAAAACCACATATCCCATTTTCAAGAGAAATCTAGGCTTTATACAATACTTGGCAATGTAAATCCTGGCTCCTCTAGGACAGTGCTGGCTCAAACATGTTGACCCCCAAGCAATTCATAATTGTGTCCTCCTTATTCTCAGTAATATATATTTGCTTAATAAATTATATGACCACTTTATAGTAAATGCCAATAAAACCGATCCTGTAATAAAGAGGTACAACTAAAAATTGGTGGTTGACTCTGGGGACTCAGTCCATAAACTAAACCCATGGAAAACCATAGTCCATTTTCCCTGTATATTATGTAGTATTATGGAGTTACATAAAAATATGAATTTGAGAAAAGTGTAGGGAGATGTACTAATTTAAACTCTGCTTAAGTTTGAGGCACAGTTTTGTTTTGTTTGTTTGTTTGTTTTCTAGAGGAAAAACCCAGAGAAAAATCATTAGGAGATAAGAGGAAGAAATTAAGTCCATTCCCCTACCAGTTCTCACTGAGAAGTTTCACAATTAGAAGTACTGTGAATTCAAATAGGATGATAAAATGACATCATAAAACAAAAATACAATCCATTGTGCCTAATGTGATTTGGTGTGATCCTTGTCCCTAAATGCAAAAGAAAGACATTTATTATAAGCTTTGGAGATAATGATAAACTGCCAGAATTTGATATTTATAGTGCTTTGCTATTTTTACCTACACCAGAGCATACATTTGTACACATTGTGGCTCTCTTGACATTCACAGCTACCATAAACAGGTAGAACAAATACATTGCTGTTTAAAAAACGAAGAATCAAAGGGATTATAAAAGTCAGGGAAATTATACTTAAGGGTATAAATCGGGACAGAATGTCATTCTGAAATGTTACAGTGATTCAAATCATTACAAATAGAGGGCTGAGGAAGTCGCTCAGGTAGAGAGTATATGCTTAGCACACACAGGGCACTAGGCTCAATCTTTGACATAACAATGTTTCAAACAGTACTTGACAGAAGCACATTGAGTAGGAGAGAGTTAAGGGAACTAACTACCAAGTTAGATCAAAAGTGGCTGGACTTTAATAATTGATCTAGTACACTTCCCAATGACCAATTGATTTTACCATGAGAATAATAATAATTAAAGCTGAAAAATAATATTGCCTGCTCACTCAGTCAGGATGGATGAGATAACACACAAGGGAGCATAGGGTGGTCTGTTGATTTCACATCAAGGAATACAAAATTCCAGCAGCAAGCAATTCCACCGGAGCACACCTCTAGTGGTCCTAGCCAATTCCCATCAGGTACAACCTCAGGAAACTACTGATTCCAGGGAAGTTTTTTCAACTGTGTTGACCTTCCCTTCTTTATTCATACATGATTTTAAAAATCTGTAGCCATGAGCAAATCTGTCCTCACACTCCATCAATACATACTCTGGTATAATTCAGGGATTGGAAATGAAGACCACTTTTGCCTCCCCATTGCTATTTGTGTCTCTCCAGAAAGGAAAACTGAAGATATCCAGGTTGAATCATGACGTTTGAAGGTGGTAGTTTCCGAGTGAGCATGAAATCACATTGTGTATTTGCCCCTGTCTATTTGACCCATATTTTGCACTCTGATACAAAACTAAGATCCAGGAGGTAAAGATGACCAAGATGAATCCCAAAGAAGAACTTAGGCAACTCCTCTGCTTGAAGTTACATGGAATGTCAGGATGCTGGTTATTCAGAAACATAACTCCTTAGGCTATGTTTATGACATACGGCAATGCTTTTGATTACAATAAGAGATGCTATACTGCAACATCCTGAGAGTTATTTCCTTCTACAGTTTCAGAGAAGCACATTTTAAATGCTTGTTTAAACTTGGTTACCACACAAGTTACTGTGAGGTTCCCCCAACCTTGGAAAATCTTGCTGATGTAAGCATGGGAGTGAGAACCATAGCAGTGGGTCAGCAAAGGATTAGCCTGGTTTCCCCCTATTCCTCTCCAAAATGTTCATATTGCCCCCTTTTTCTGTTCTAAATTTCAAAACTTGTGAAGGTCACTTCTTATCAACTTCAGTAGAATTTTTCTCTTGGCCAGTATTCACTTTGCAGTGAATATTCTTTCTGGGATGATGGCCGCAGCTCAGCAGTTGGCTTGAACCAAGAACTTTGGGTTCTCACCATGATTGCTTTGAGATGTGGCATATTGTATAGGCAATATTTATGGGAAGGAAATAGACAGGTGGAGATGTCAGAGATTAGAGTCCTTCATCTTTATCTACTCTTAATGTGGTTGTTGCTTTGGTACATTTATAGGATATGAGCAATATACTCTGGATGTGGGTGTTTCAAAGCAAAGTTGATACTTTAGAGCAAACATAATTTGTAGCATGAGGGATACAAGTATAGCCAAAATGGTCAGCCATATTTTATACATATATATGTATGTATATATATATATGTGTGTGTGTGTATGTATATATCTGCATATGTATGTGTATGTATATGTATGAATGTATACATGTATGTATATATGTATGTATGTGTGTATCATATCTATTAAATGCATTTCCTCTGGATTACATAGTTTTTACTCTACATTTTGTACTTGAGAAAATCCTGTCTTTTAAAATCCAAGTTTTCTCATCTAAAAATCTTTTGTGTTTCATTTTTCCTTTATGTTGTTAATGCCACTCATGCCCTTGTCACTAATCAAATTATTCTTTTAAAATGCCTGAAATGTATCAAGAAATATTGATAGTCCAGGTGGCAGGGAAATGGTAATTGAAAAATTAAAAGCAGTGGTTGTTTTTAAAGTGCATTAAAGGTTTTATAAATACATACATATATATATACAAGGATCTTTGTTGTAAAAATACTCTGTATCTGTGATTATGGTAATGCCTTATGATGAAGCTGTTTCTATAGAAACAGCTCATGATTCATGGTCAACATAAAACAAAATTACAGATGAAGTTGTAAGATATACCAGACAGAGGAACTATTAATTTCTGAATTCAAAACTATAAATGCTATCACACTAATGATTTTTATGAGGAAAAAAAATTTATAATCTTAATAAATGTTATCACAAAGTATATAATAGACCAGAAGACTGAGAATATAAAGAATATATTCTGAAATTTCCTGGAGGTTGTATTATAAGGGAGAAAGATTAGGCTAAAAATTGTCTTATATGAATAGTCCTTAATTGATATTAAATTTATAAAGACTTTTAGAACTCCTGATTTTCTGATATGACCCAGACACTCTTTCTCCAGCTGAAATCTCTGTAATGTCTACAGAAATTGCTCTATATATTAAATGTAATTTGTGTGGGATTGAAAGCAGATCTCAATACATTTGCGTAGGAGAGAGGTTACAGGTGGTAGGAGGGAGAAACAATAGCCACTGACATGAGAGAATGTTCCAGGCACAGGTAGGATTTCAAATGATCTGTCTCTATGGAAACAACAAAGCCAGCTTTCTTGACTAGAGAATTGTGTATTATTCCCTATAAAATAATAATTTACGAGGGGGAAAAATTCTATCCCTAGCCACAATGTGTTAGACTAGGAGATGTTACCAAGTCTATTCCCCTCCTTTCACAGTCCTATGTAAAGCCCTTCATGTGGCAGTCAGTGCTTGAAACTTCGATGCCTAATCTGCAACAACAAAAGCAAAGCATCTAGCACATCTAATCTGCAACTCCCCCGTTTTATGCTATGGGTGGTCACCCAGCACTCATATTAGCTCTCTATACAGGCAGGGATGGAACAGCTAACAGCTACATAAAACCTCTTTTATTTTGATCTATTTCTCTTCATCTTTTTTTCTCTGACATAAACAATGCAATGTATGTATCAGCCTTTGCCTTCCCATGTTTACTGTCTGACACCATTGTGTAGGTACAGGGTTGCTGAATTCTTGCTTAAAATCATACCCAAATGCCAGTTCAGATGTTCCCATTCCTCTGCAGAGCTTCTAGGAGTCATTTTAATTTCCTGGCAGGTAAGCATCCTTTCTCAGGCAGGGCACAGTGTCGCTCTCCCTTGCCCTGTCTTTATTCTCAGTCTCCTCTCATCACCTGATGCACCGTCTACAACAACTCACACTGCTCTCACGCAATTTCATATCGAAGCACAATGTTCCAGAAAGACTCTGAATCACTTTCAGGATGCAGTGGAGAAGAGAGCAGATGCTGCACAAGTGACTTTCCTACAACTCCCTTCTCCCCTGATCTATAACGACAACTGAAGCAGAATACAAAGATCTCTTCCCTGGAAGAAGTTGACAAGTCTTGTCGGGGTTATGGCTGCCTAGGTAAAGAAATATATTGCTAGGGATAATTAAAGTTAACTGCATCCCACTCTCTGTCTTAGCCTAGCACTTTATCCCAACAACTCTGACCAACCCTCTGAGCCACTGTATTTTGGGGCCCAGGATTTTTCACTATGGGAAATGTTTGATTATGGACACAACAGGAAGATTCACCAAATAATTAGTTCATTTTAGGATAATCGCAACTTCCAATGTTTCACCTCAATGCACATGTTTTTACTCAATGCACTATCTTAAAACAATACAATGTAGTATCCCCTTACTCTGAAAATAGGCCACTTCAGAGAGAAGACAATAGTGTTTCTTTACTGGGATTTTTTTTTTTTTAACTGAAAAGAAGGTGATTCTTAAACCATCACTCATTAAAGAAGCCCAGAGAACACCCTAAACTCTAACCTCAGTTAACTAGTCAGTCAATAAATAGTAAATCCCTCAAGTTTCTCTCTCTCTCTCTCTCTCTCTCTCTCTCTCTCTCTCTCTCTCTCTCTCTGTCTCTCTCTCTCTCTTTCTCTCTCTCTCTTTCCGTCTCTCTCCTTTTTTAATTGAAAAATTAAAGAGCACTGCATGTATAAATTTTTTAAAGTGAAACTCCAGAGGAGCATGTGAGAGCAGCACTTCGCTCTAAGGCACAGCCCTGACCCTTGCTCGACTTGGAAGAGAAAAGTGTCAGTTGGATATTCTGTATACTCTACTGGAAAGAGATGGCACATAGACAGACAAATATGTTTCTAGAGCAGTTTCTTTTCACACAAGTGAGAATGTTCAATAGTTCTATGATACAGCTTGCATTCACAGCTCAGTCTAATCTCTTGACAATACTCCCTGTGTTCTCTTAATTCTCAAAATAGTGAGTCACCTGTAGTTCCCAGAACACTTCATGCCGTTTCTAGGCAGGGCTGCCTATTCGTATGCTTTCCTCTTGTTCTGAAGGAAGATTTCTTCTTTGTGTTTGTAATCTATCCACAATTGCTAATACGATTTATCTTCTAGATTATTTCCAGGCACAGACCCCCTCGTGACGCCTTAGGTATTATTTCTTTGTGCTTCTGGGAGATGTCATGCATATAGGTATCTATCAAATAATCCCTTGCATTGACTGAACATAAGTGTGTATTATCTATTTTCCGCCATACCTCAAGAAATCACTGAATGTTGGGAACTTGTAGTGTCATTCCCATTCTGGCCTCCATTCAAGACCTGATAAAAGACTAAATGTTTAGTAGGTTTGTGCTGACTAGAAACACCCAAGATCAGGATAGCTATCAATGTTTCCAAAGTCTTCCAAGGGACAAATTTCTCATGTTTCAAAATTATAATGTAAACAACACTCCCAAGCCCCTATAAGCTGTATAACAGACATAAAGCCCATTTTTGTTTACTAGATTCATTAAATAAATGGTCTTAGAAAAATTCCTTTAAATTTTATACCAAGAATATAATAGCAGTTTACATGGGGGATGTGACTGGTGGAGTGAGGCTTTGGGCCTCTTGGTACGGTATGATGATCTTTACAAGGATAACTGGCTCACTGTAGATGAAAACTGTATCTTTTCTTTTTCATGTGACCAGCTTTGCCTCCAAGTTATAGCTACTGCTAGGGATCAATTGTTCATAAAGCACATGTGACAGTTACTAAGTGACAGATGATGGAAGGTTCTGCAAACTTCCTGTTCAATACAGAAAAGTTAAGGGACTCTAGAAAATTCACAATTGGCTAAAAGCAACTGTTCTCAGCTCAGTCCTAGTCTTAGGAAAGATGAATTCAGTTGCTCTCTGAGATCATAGAGGAAAGATATACTAATACTGAATCAACTACACACAGGGACCAACTTATCTTCCTTTATCCCAAAGGATAGCCATGACATTTGAGCCCATTACTGAAACTTAAACCAGTAGAAACTTTTAAGTTCATTTTACTTTGAAAGTATTTTACCTTTCTGTTAAAGTAACATTTCATTTGGGCATGAGTGCTGAAGATGCTATCAAGTGCTTAAGACAACAGTTCTTAATCTTAGGGTCATGGCCTCTCTGGGGGGGTCACATATCAGATCCTCCATCTCAGATAATACATTAGCATTCATATCAGTAGTAAAATTACAGTTATGAAGTTGCAAAAAAACCAATTTTATGGTTGCATTCACTTCAACATAAGGAACTCTATTGAAGAGTCCCAACATTAGGAAGGTTAAGAACCATGGTTTCAGGAAAAGAGTAAGACAGAAAGCACCAGAAATGTCCAGAAGCGACACTGAGATTCAGCTGAAGCAAACACCCAGCTTCTATTGCTTATGCCTCATCCACTGTTCAGAAAGACTTTAAGAAAATTGAATAAGAACTTCCAGATATCTAGGTCTTGAGGAAATAAATAAAAAAATAAATAAATACAGAAACCAAAAAAAAAAACCAAAAAAACATTTACTTCTGTTCCATAGCAAGTATTGAAATGTATGAGTTTGATAACAACAGAACAATATCTCCAGCATGAGTAAAATGGATAATATCAGATTAGAAATACCTACAATACAGTTTTCATCTCAGTATTCAACACAATATAAACACAGCATCCATCAGGTCTCCTTTGAGGACCATTGATCAGAGTTTCTTGGTGCTGTCTTTGTAATGTATTAAAGAAGACAAGGTTGAACGACCATCTCATGACTGGATAAGCAGTGCTTCCTGACAATGCCCCACATCACACTCTATCATTTCTGAAGCCCTCCCAAGAGGCTACCACTCTGGAGCGCTCTGGAGCAGCCCAGTAAAGCTTGCTGATGGACTTTCTGAGCAAGATAATGGGATGGAACAAGACAGAATCTAACAGTGGGATAGAATGAAATAATTCTTGATCTGGCACAGTCTAAATTCCTTAAGGGCAGAAATTTTAGGGTATTTGAACTTAAAAGGCTTTAGCAGTTCCATGATTTGCTTCCCTTTTCAGCATCACTTGCTAAATCCCAGAGAAGACAAAGGCTACACTCAAGTTCCCAAATTAAATACTACGAACACTTTAAACATTTAAGGTTTACTAGGTTGGCAACTGAAGCAGATGCAGCCTGCTTTCAGGTTTGAAGACTGGTCTCGTGTATCTCAGTGTGACCTGATCTTGTTTTTGAACCCAAACATCTGATCCTTCTGTCTCCACCACCTTATTTCTGGCATTGTAGACATGTGCCATCACTATCTGGTTTTGCAGTACCATGGAACCAAACACCGCATCCTATACACCAGGCAATCACTCTACCAATCTATCCATGAGTTATATCCCCAAGTCCTGGTTTCAAACTATGACTTTTTCATGTACTAGCTCTGTATCTTTGGAGTTTGTTTTTGAATTTCTCTCTTCCTATATTTTTCCAAGTCTCAGCTTAAATTTTTTTACATGTATAGTAAAATAAATAAGAATTCTATACCCTTAAATCAGAGTGCAATAAGCAATTAATTTAATATTTTGTAAGAGGCATATTCTACACAGGTGTATTATTCAATAAATATTTATTTTCACTGTCTTACATACTCTAATGCTCAATCTGTTCCCATAAACCTAAAATTGCTAACTTTAATATACGAACTCCAACATTTTAATATCTAGATAGTCTAGTTTTAATGTGATTTGACCATAAAATGCCTGTTACCACCAAACAAAGTAAACTGCTTCACTCTCAGATAGTATATTCTAGTGCAGAAACTAAAAGAGTCTCCTTGTTGAGTTCTCAGGTAAGAGAAAGGGATGCTTATCTATTTATTCACTGGTGTGCGTTCCGGCTTTTAATTGGTACCGACTGATTTGCTCGATTTCCAAAGGAAACTTTATTATAACCCAAGAGAATTTATTGAAAGCAGCAAGAATACGTTTGGGATATTTTTAACATAGCTGTTGCTGGCTGTTTGGTAATGAGAAAAACAATTTCAGTGTTCTCTATTGGGAAGAGTAAAAGTAGGGGAAAGGGTGGCACTGTTGGCTATTGTGGTCAGCAATTTTTTTCTCTGCACTTAGCACTAGCTGAGTAACAAGTATTGATACAGGAAGACATCAGGTTCTACTAGACCACATCCCCATGTTTATCTTCAATTAAGAACTAATCTTCCCTTTGAGCCCAGCCACCTATTAGACTAATTAGAAAGTAACTTCCTAGAGAAAATTAAAAGGAGAAAAAGTTTCCTTTTACAGATAATAGAATAATATTCTTCAACTTTGATATTCGAAGTGCTATCTGAACAGCAGCAGTTGGCTATTTGAAGGAGGACTACAAAATACCAACCCCTGCTTCCAATCCCAAACCTCAGATTCAGAATTTTCATCTTAAATGAATCTCAGGGTGACTGAGGTTTGCTTTTTAAGATCAAGAAGCTGAGGCATAGAGGAAGAAGGATCACTGCAGAAAGGAATTCTGATGGGTGTTTCTTTTCTTGAGCCAACTGAAGAATGTATCAAGAAACTCTGGAATCTAATATTAAAGTGGCAACATCATGGGATGCAAACGGATATCTGTTCAGTATAATTTGCTTCTACGCACCATTTATAAAATCCTGCCTCTCTCATCCCCGTCACTGTGGATGCTGTTTGTGATTCCTGCAAGATCATTCGCTTCTGCACCTTCAGAAAAGTGAACATAAGAGTGAGGCCACCTCCTGCAAGCCATGGCTTGTTCTGTGCCTGAACCTGAGTCGGAGCTCTACAAGTATAGTCTTCTGCATGTGGATACTTAGGCCATCCTATCTTTAGCTTGAGGAAAGAAATTGTATTTGGAGTTTCTTCTTGATGCTCACACCTAAGGTTCTTGCCTGAGAAGGGACAGTTTGCTATGGAAATCAGTATGGGAAAGCTTAGCGCCTTGGTTGTTTATAGTCAGCATCACCTTTAACCAAGATGCTACTCAAGGAGAAAATTCCCCTCTGGTACTGGCTCTCCTACTGAGCAGATGGGAGTTATTTTGTGAGTAATTGTTAGGAACTCATTCCTCCTTTCATTCTCCCTGCCTCAGTCGGATGCCTGTTGTGTGTGTGTGTGTGTGTGTGTGTGTGTGTGTGTTTATAGCATTTCATAGAAATTCTAAAACTAAAAAGATTTAAAGGTCTAATATACAATAAATGAGAAACTGGAAATTTTTTTCGATATAAAAATTTAGAAGACAGTAGCACTATGTGTTTACTTTACATCACCACAAAGTCTATAATGAGAAAGAAACCTTTCATTTTGAAACATTAATTAAAACCTTAAAGGAAATCTTGCTTTCAATGATATATAATATGTGTGTGTGTATGCATATATGTATGTCTTTCTACATTAGAATTATTCTCTAAAGGTTAATTCACTGCTTAGAATGAGCGACTTGTTTTTTTTTCATATTTTACTTAAATTAATTTATAACTAGTACATAAAAATATACAAATTGTGCAGCGTAATGTAATCACAGTAACACATCTTAGAATTTCTGGCAGATAGTCTTTGCCATAATGGTTTCTTTTTCTTTCCTTAATTTTGGTACAACACTTTATACCCTTAAATCTAATGTTAGTTAGAAAGCAGTCTTGGTATGATATTAGCCTTAAAATGGTTAATATTATAAGCAGATTTTGAAATATATTTTACTTAGACTAGCACAAAAGGGTCAAAAATTAACAGAGCCCTAGTTCTCTAAACCCATTAATTTAATGCATAATTATCATGCCATTTTCCCGGCCATAGAATGGGTTGTAACAATAATGACCAAAAAATGTGAACATTAATTAGCAATGTTGAAGTAATGGATTTAACTTACATTTCCTTAACTACTAGTTGTGTTATTTTATTATCAACTCTTATTTTATTTTCAATTTGTAGACATTTTCCCATCACATGTAAATTAGTGTCCATCAAGGTATAAAAGCATACTTAAAAACAAGCCAAACATCCTATTTCCCATAGACCTTCAGTTCTACTTATAGTGTCCAAAGCATGTTTCAGAGAATTCTCTTCTTGGTAAGGGGTTAGGGTAGGACTAACTATCCCCATTCTGTATGTAGCATCCTCTCAACTTTTCAAAAGAAAAAAAAAAACCTCCCTGAATTTCCATTGTCCTTAGTCATTTCCAATGTATTCTTTTCAGCACTTTGTCATAGATGAACCACTACATTAACCTGAGTCTTGTCAGTAGCTCTCATTAAAAGGGAAAGAATACACACAAAGTAAGGTTTCTAATTTTCCAGCTTTCAGTAGTCACTATTTGCCTATGTCTCTGATGTAACAATGAAATACAATAAGTATTTAGGTAAAGAGCATTATCAGAGGCTTATCTATGAATGACTATTTAAAGAACAAACAAGTGCACATGTCATGGAGTAGTGAGCAGTCATTGTTCAGTCATTAGGAAGTGGTGTATGATATATTTACGTGTGGCCCTTCTCAGCTTGGATATGAATTCATTTCAATGACAAGGCAGAACTTCTTGTTGTGCAGCTTATATATTCAATATATAAAAGAATGTATTTTATAATATAGTTAAAAGAATGAAAAACACAATTTATATAGATCGTGTGGGAATGCCTGTATATGGGCTGCACATACATGTGCATGCATGCATGCATGTCTGTATTTGGTGTTGGGAGTCCACCTTAGGCCCTTGCAGTTCTGGAAATCTAAGTACCCTAACACAGTGACATAGACCACTGACAGAGGCATAATTTGCCTTCTGAGATCTCTGAATCTCCTATATCATAAATGGTCTATGGAGATATTTACAAGATGCCATATAAATGACTGAACAGGAAAATGTTATCATAATGTGTCTGCATTGACACTAATTGTTAAGCTAAGACATTGTCCAGTGTATCCGTTGCATTTACAATCATGGGCCACAGTTTTGTATGCACATCTTATGGTACTCTTCTCAATGTTTGTAAATAGCTGCTTTGTGGCCATAGCATGCATGTACACAGAATATTAGTCTCTTAAATGTCTTTGCTTAGTTAAAAAAATCCACTTTTGAAAATCAAATTTGAAAAATGGATTTCCTTTTCAATGTAGTAGTCGAAAAATACTTGAAAATACTATTTGACACAATCTGAGACATTACAAAAATAGCATTTTATATAAGTCATTTAAGACAGTGGGCGCTTCAACTCTGCCCCCCTCACCACACATTTTATCCTTATACCACCCATTCCTCACCACACATTTTATCCTTATACCACCATTCCTCACCACACATTTTATCCTTATACCACCCATTGAATGATCTATAAATGTATTCATTGCTTCCTGCCATCATCTAAACGATGGAAAGGAAATTTCTTAAACCTTAACATATTACAATAAAAAAAAATGCCCCACTAGGAATGGAACGAACAACAATAACTGTTGCGGAGAGAAAATCCTAAAGGATCCCAGTTCCTCAGCAAATTTAAATTTCTGTTGCTGGAATTATTTCCCTTTCGGGAGCGGAATAAAAATGGCATTTTGTTCCTGTCAATCTAGCTTGCTGTTTCCTGGGTGCTGGGTTCTAGAAAAGCAACAGGCATTTCCTTTCCTGGAACTCTAACAACTAGAAAAGGGCTTCCCAGGGTGAAAGAAAACAACAAACAACAGAAGAGGTTGCTCTGACTTGAATCCCTTTACCACAGCCCCAGAGATAAGGCATGCTATGAAGATGAGCAGAGGGGGAAGGAACGTTGGTAAAGTGTAGAGCCTTTAAAATTAATGAGTATGATAATCCACCCATCCCCTAGTCCTGTTAAGCCGGAAGACAAACACTTGAACCCCACATGGGTCCAGAATGCCTACAAACAAGCTTGGGCACTTTTGCTGTGAGCAATCAACTGTTCATCTCAGCCTGTTGCTCTTGCCACACACTGCGCTGGATTCTGTGGTAGGGAGGGGACACTTGTGAGCCCTGCCAGCCTAGTGGTTGAGCTGAGTGGGTTGGGGCTTTCAGGTTGCTGGAGCTGTGGAGATTTGGGGGGGGCCGTGCCTGGCCACAGCTGGCTGCGAACTCCTGGTTCGGGGAGACCCCAGTGTACGCCACCTGGCCGCCGGCAGATGGTGCCCTGCACATCCTGACAGTCAGGGAGACCCGGCTAAAGTAAAGCTCAGACTCCGCCCCAACCAATCCACCAGCGCAACAGTCCCCCTTCCTTCCCAAAATAGTGCGGAGTACGTCTCCTTCGGAGCACTGCAGTAGCCTGTGTGTGTGGAAAATACAAACTATGGGGCGACTGATAGTGTGTGTACTGGAGTGGGGCGTACGCGCGGAGTGGGACCCTGGGGACCAGGGCCGAGGTGACCACCAATGAAAAGCAGAGGACGGGGACAGGTTCATTTCGCATCTGCGTAAGCTCGGCCCGGCCGCCAAGCCCTTGGGGAGGCCACTCACCATATTCACTTCCGAGACCATGTCTATGCTGGCGACATCGATCCGCATCCCGACGTCCACCGGGGGCCCTGCCGGGGAGGTGGACCACAGCAAAGACAGTCTTTGAGTGGCAGGAAGCTGAGGGGACATTGGGGGGCTTCCCAGATCTTATTACAGACTGACCAGGCTCCCTCCCTACCCCTTTCCCGTTGTAGGGGACAGCCCGAGAAAACAGGTGTGGGCACACGCGTGATGCAGTGACAGTGCAGAGGGTGTGTCGGCTTGAGGAGAGGGACAGCTCAGCCTGAGGATACGTCCACCTGAGATTGGGTATAGTGCGTGTGTGTGTGTGTGTGTGTGTGTGGTGTGTGGTGGTGCAGGGCGTAGTATTGCATGCTTAAAGAAACGGCAAAATGGGGAAGGAGGCATTATATTTGACAGAAAAGGTGAACTAGGGATGGGTTACAGGTTGAAAACAAAAAATGAAGAAGCTTTACCTCCAAAGTCCGGCCGCAAGCGAATGTCATATCCTTTGAGCAGTCGGTCCACTGTCTCTTTCACGTATGACATGTTGCTGGGTTCATTGGAGCTGAAGGGAAGAAGTAGAGACCTTATTCAGAATGATCACAAACAGACATAAAAAAGACCCAGGCACACCTACCCCCAAATAACAAGATACATGATCCAGCAGGCATAGGGGGAAAAAAAGAGGAAAACACCAAGGGGAGAAAAAAAAAGAGAGAAAGATTGAAGCAGGCAGCTCACCTGTGTGCACAACAAACCATGGCAACCATCACAGGAAAAGAGAGAAGCCCCAAACTCTCTCGATTTTGTACTGTCCACATTACTAACTCTGATGAAAGAATTGTCTTTTCTGCGAAGATTCAAGGAATGCAACTTAGTCGGCGGCTGGGCAGTAATTCCCGAATGGACCTGCGCATGCGCAGAGGGTACTCACTACCAAAAGACACCTTGTGCCTTGCAAACAATATTCCTAGTGGAACAGGCAACAGATTTCAATCCCTTTAAAGTTCCTGTCTGAGGTGCTCCGCGTTCTCCGGGTAATCGAATGCAACCTGCTGTTTCTATGCAAAGGAGCCAACGTGCCTGCCTGTGTATGCCCAGTTTTCCTGCGCTGTGGTTTGCTGTCTTCCTTTCCCTCCTGTCCTAAGCTTGATTTTTTTCCTTTTTCCTTTCCCTTTCCTTTCTTTTTCTTTCTTTCTTTCTTTTCTTTTCTTTTTATTTTTCTTTTTTTTTTTAAACTGGGCTTTCAGTGATCTGGCTAAGGCTGTCTGTGATTGGCATCTTTTGTTGACAGTTATAGAGGTCCTAGAACAAGAAGTCTGGAGGTGGTTCTCTGGTTGCCTGTAGAAGAGGAGGGGAGGGGAGGGTGCTGGAGAGGGGAGTGGGCAGCGGCAGCCCGGAAAAAGAGGGGGGCGGGGGGGGGGGAGCGGAGAAAACTGCAGGGAGGGTTTGGGAATCTGCTAATCTCATCCTCTTCTGAGGTAACCAGGGCGGCAGCAGGCTTGCTGTAGCGCTTGTTGGGGTTAGGAGGAGAGAGAGAGCTGACTAACTTTTAAATGTAAGCTGTACCTTTCTTCCTCATCTCCATCAGTAGATTTGGAATGGGAAGTGAAGGAAAGAAGGATGGGGCAACCCTGGCCACGAATCTCTTTTTCCATGACCTTTGCTGGCAAATCTTGTACTTTTTAGTCGCCCAAGCTTTTAATGGCCAGTGTACTAACTCCTGTTGGTGATCCCTTAATAGAACACTGAACATCCTAGGTCTAACGTGTATTATGCAGCTCAAGAGAAACCAATCTCCTTTGAAATAAAGGGAAGTTAGGAAATGCAATTCAATAAATATCACTAGAACATTTTAGGTGGTTGGAGACTCCGGAATAGGCTCGTGTCCTTTGTTAAATGGCATGTATCAAGTTTTCATTTGATGCCAGGTATTCTGAAACTTAGAGTAAACTTAAGAGTGTTTCTAGCCTACAGAAATTCACAAACTCCTTACAAACATAAGCAAATAATAATAATAATAATAATAATAATAATATAATAACTTCATCCTTATATTGTCTGTGTAGACTGCAGAATTATTATCATACCAAGAAGCATCAGAGATTATTTTAGAGGAGGAGAAAATAGACAGAATAGAAAACTTTTGCCTGGTGAGGAAGGGGAATTCTTCTTGAGGGAAAACAGTATGTACCAAATCTTATAGACTAGAAAACTTATTTGTATGCCTGTATGCAGAAGGGATCTATCATGAAGAGGGGAGAGAAGAAGTTGATGGTGGGTGACAAGGTATAGAAGAAAGTTGAGGAGATCACTTAGACTTCAGGGAGACACTAAACGTTTAAGCAAGGATGGCCAGAGTTGGATTTTAGAGAAAAAAAGATTCTGATAGAACAGTTGTGATAAGGATAATTGACATTTCCCATTTGCTATGCCATTGTTCTCATGCACACAACAGGGGTCATCTCATCCAAACCTTGAACAGCACATCAATAGTGATAATGAAGAGAGTGTTTTAGACTACTGAAACCAGTAGTTAATGTCACTGCTATTAAGTAGTGGAATATACACTTTAATCTAAAATCTTTGGGCAATGCTACTCTTCTAATTCTATAACACAGACCATAAAAGCAAGAATTAGATAAGGGAAACAAGAAGACAGGAAGGTTACTGCAGAAAGAAACAAAATAAGATACTGTTTAGTTTGGAGAGAAGTAACAGGCACAGTCTTTCTAAAGTATACTAGAGACATCAAGAGATTACGAGAGTCATGAGGCAGGTGCATATGAATGAATGCTCCTTTAAAAAATTGTACAATCATTTCAACATGTACTGAATTTAACATTCTCAGAAAAGAAAAAAAAGTATAGTATCATTAAATTCATATTATATTTGAGCACCATAAAATTCTCAACCCTCAACGCTAAGTCTCGGATTCCTTAAGTCTGTTTGAGAGGATGTCAATTTGTTTTCAAAACATATATAGATCTTCTTTTAATGGGTAAAAGAGAAGATTTGTTCACATCTCAAAGCTCCGCTGAAACAAGGAATCTCTGTTCTGTACAACTCTGCAAAGCCCCACTGTAGAATACAAGCCACTTACAGGTTTACCACCTTCTGTAGCTGTGCATTTATTCCTTAGATGTTTACTGAACATTTAGTAGGCGCCAGCCTTTGTGCTAGGAGCTGATGGTATAGCAGTAAACAAAACAGTGTTCAATTTCCCTTCTCACCTGTGGAGGTTATAAACATACGCAAGTCAGAAAAGAAAACTGTTTGTTTGGTGCTCACTGTGGCTGTTCATTTAACTTGTACAAGAGTCATTAGAATGTGCACTTTCTAATTGGTTATAAAATCCCAAAATCCTTTTCGGGTAGAAAGCATCATCACTCCTTTAGCAAGGTCTGCTTAACAGCCTTGACTTCATCCTAGAGTCAAGGTGTGAGTTTGGATACTTTAACCCTAGTGTTAAGCATGCTTCTGCCAGATCAATTCTACTGGATTTTGCTTTGAAATTATACTTTCTGCTTAGATAAAAGGACAGTTTAAGAAATCATGTGCTAATTTTTTCATTTTTATTAGCATGTGTCAATGGTATGAATTATGTTTTATCATAACATTTCATGTGATAGCCACCACTTATCATTGGAATGCTACTGAAGATAGAACCTAGTTTATCTTAGTCCGTTATGTATGAGGAGGGTCTCTGGGAAAATAGTTTCCCAGACCTTCACACTCTGGAAATTGTCTGGTTTCCTGAGTAGTTTGCATCTTAAGAACAATAAATATCTTAAAGCCCATTAAATCTCCTACTTGTTTTGATCATTGGGCATGTAAGAATCATATATACAGCTTAGCTTTAATCATTCTGCAAGATGGTAATGACCTGCATTTTGATACATTGCATTTCTCCTTGATGTTTTAGGAGTCTAAATTTAATCTCCCCTCTTCACACTTTACTAATTTAAAAACAGATATGTTGCACTGAATATATAGAGTTTGTAAGTTGTCTTGGAACTGCGAAATAAATAAACCTTAAAAACTAAAAAGAAATAAGTTAATAATTGATCCAGATGCTTTGGGGATTTTTTTTTCCCCTCACAGCCTGAAAAAAGGCAACACTTTCTTCTCTTGTGAAGTTGCTTGTTTCTTCCCAACACCTTTTTCTCCCTTCAGAGCTCAACCCAATTAAAAAAAAAGAATCTGTCTCTGAAGCCCTGAAGGCCATTGACAAGTCCAATTCTACTTCCTTCTGTCCAACCTCTTAGAAGAAAATGGAAGAACCTTAAAAATTAGCATCCAAATTAAAATAAAGGTAATTAAAAACACATTCACAAAACTTTAACAAATATTCTTAATATTTCTTTAGACAGACAATAACAAGGAAACATAAGAAAAATTATTCTATTACAGTAACTTCAAAAGTCCCAAATTGATCTGAAACAGCTGAAAAAAAAGGAAGAAAAGAAAATAGAGAAAGGAGGAGAATGTAAGAACTGAAAGTTGTAACATTTTATCTATGCTTAAAAAGAACAAACAAGTTAAATAAAAATTCCTGCAATTCAAATAAAAATTGAAAATGAAGCTCTAAAGTTTAAATGCAATAGTGGGAGGTCAGAATAAGTCAAGACAAATTTGGATATAGATAGATAGATAGATAGATAGATAGATAGATAGACAGACAGATAGATAGATAGACAAATATAATAGAGTTGGAGAAATTTGTTTTTAGGATATCAAAACATATTTAACCTCTAAAAATGATAATATTCAGTTGTTTGAGTCTTGTGTAAAGATAAGAAAAACTAGCACAAGCACATATAAAAGCTTGAGGTATGGTCTGCTAAAGCCTAAAAGGTTAAATACAATGGAAGTCTATAAGGAAATTTATTATTCATAAAAGAATATTTTACTTTGTTACATATACAAAATTTTAAGACAGGTAGAGATAAAAATAAAAGATAAAATGCAAAACTTCAGAATATTATGAAAGCTGAGTAGAATCCACTTTTCATCTTCTTTCATAGAATGAAGTTTAGTGGTGGGGGGCTGGAGAGATGGCTCTTTATTGATTGCTCTTCTGGGGGACTTGAATTCAGTTCCCAGCTACCACAAGGTGGCTCACAACCATCTGTATGGGATCCAATACCCTCTTCTGGTGTGTCTGAAGATACCTATAGCATACTCATACAAATAAACTTTTTAAAAAAGTTTAGTATGTAGTATCATCTGAACAATAAAATATTATAATCTGGCTTTTCTGGTGTCTGGTGGATATGTTTTGTGTTTAACATGAAGGCTTCGTGTTTACTCATTTCCTCATTCATTTACCGAGTGTATGTGTAGGGAGGATGTGGTTTGAAATTATACAAAATTAAACGATGAAACAGTAAAAACATCCAAACAACCAGTATATAATATGAAGGTAATACTGGGGAAGAAGATTTATTCCTTTTTTCATGTGACCCTAAAGTGTAAAGAAGATGCCTTAATAGAGCTAAATCCTTCCTTTAGAGGTTGTAACACACTGAAATGTGATCTGGGGAGGGGCTAAGCCAGGTGAGAAGCATCACCAAAGGTTTTAAAATTGAGGGTGTTACAGTAAGTAGGAATAATTGATGGAGCTTTGAAGAGAAGTTGTATTTCCAGTAGAAGCAGGTATGTGCAGTGAAGGACTGGGAGAGTTCGGTGATGAGAAATAACACACTCACCCTTGTGTGGTTGACCCTGAACTCTGAGCTAGTGTGATACAGATTGCTGGTTGGCATGCCAACCAAGCCCTTGGATTCTCTCCTTCTGCCTCAATATGCATCTCAAATGCACATTTCCAATTTCTTACCATTTCTATCTGGCTGCTGTTTACATTCTTTCATTTTTTTTTTAAATAGAGAATTAATCTATCCATCTGTACTGGTCCCTGAAATGATACAGCAAAAGTGTTACATACTACTTGAAAAATTACCTAGTTATTTTTGGGGGCATGAAATCAAAACCAAGAAACCATTCTTTCTTTGGAAGTTAAAGAAAAATGCTCAAACATATCAAATAGCACTGTATTTTCTTCAGTCACGTGCCATTTTTTTTTTTATAATATACTAATGGTGAATGCACATTGGATAAAGGATTTGGTGAGTTGCCCTTCTTGGATTTGCAAATGTATTAAGCATGGGCATAGAAAGGTCTAAAATTTGCCTTAAAAAGGTAAATGCTATTTAATATGAACTCTCAAATAAAAATGTTGAAAGGTAATTAAAGGTCACCAAGAAATAAAGACAGTGACCACGAAGAAAAGGAAATCAATGTCATAAAATAAAAACTTTACATTACATTACAGAAAAGTAAGACTACTTCAAAGTGAGTGTGACTGAGTTAGAGAATGCATAATAAAGAGAACACATTGCTGAGAGAAGACATGCACAAAACAGACAGGAGTCAATGACACTGAAATGTAATGCCAAGTTTGACAGAAAAATTCCATACAGAAAGTAAATGATGTAATTAGTAATTACTAATGTATTAGTAAGCTAGATAATAAATACAATCAAATAATTATTCAGGTGGCATTGGGGAGAAGAGGCAGAAAGAGGGGGAACAGGAAGGAGGAAGGAGAAAGTAGCGAGAGAGGAGGGAAGAGGAAGAAGAGGAGAAGAGAGAGGAGAAGTAGAAGAGGAAGAGGAGGAGTAGAAGAAAGAGGAGAAGGAAGAGGAAGAGAGGAAGAAGAAAGACACACCGAACATGAAGAAAGGAGAAGTACCAAAGTTATAAAAGGAGTTATATAACAAGAAATCAGGGAGAAAAAAGGGTGAGGAAATAATCTAAAACTTAGAAATGTCCCAGAAACAACAATAGTTACTAGTTTTATGACCGAATGGGCTCATTGAATGTTAAGCAGCATTAATTAGTTGTATTCCAGTGAAATTTCAGAACATCTTGGAAACAGAAAAATCCAAGATACTTTTGAGAAAAACAAGTTATCTACATAGGAAAGGGAATAACTTGGCATTCTTCTTATCAGCAAAGTTAGCACCAGAAGACAGTAAAAAGTCTTAAAAATCACAGCAAGTGTCCAAGTGTGAGTTCTGTGCTCTAACCAAGTAGCAGTCCAGTGTGTTAACACTAGAAACTAACTTCTAAACATAGAAGAACTGAGAAAGTGTTGGCTCAACAGATTCTTCCAGCAGAAAAGTTGATTCCTGTAAAAAAATGTCATAAATATGAACTAAAAAAATTTTGACACAAAATGAAATGGTAAGCAAATAGACTTTTAAGGCATTATTTGTAAAAGAGTGGGAAATTTAAAGCATAAATCAAGAATTAACTCCGATTATATAGGTCAGAGGTATAGATCAAAATATTATCACTTAGAGAAAATGCTGTGAAACTGACAGGTTGTTAAGAAGGAAGGAGCAGATAGTTTGAGCATCATACATATACTTCTTAAGTGTGTGTTGAGTTTATTGAGCATTTGCCACGAACCAAGAACTGCTTTAAGTTTTGTTATGTATTATGCCATTTATAGCTAACATGTCTAAACTGTATTGATGTTGTTTAGGTCTGTATAAAAGATCAGATGAGAAGAGCGACTTCCTATGGGTAACAAGCTCAGAAGTAAAGGATTCCATAAGCTTTACCTGCCCCACTCTACAGTTTCTGAAAGACAACTAGAGATCACGGGAAGGGCGCCACTCAAATTATATTTGAGTTATATTCCTCCAATATAAACGAAAGGACTGCATTAGTAATTCAGTGTTAAGTTGGTTATAAAATAATGAGGGATCATCACACATGAAGGTCTGTGGATGTGCACATGTGTATGTGCACATAAGATAAAAATGCAAGTGTGTCTGCATATCACTTAGCGTAGTTTTTCACTTAAAAAAAATGGTTATTTTACTTATTTACATTGCAAATGTTGTCCTTCTTCCCAGGTCTCTCCTCTGGCAAAACCCCCATTCCATCCTGGTCTCCCCTCCACAAACTCACCACCCCATCCATCCCTTCTTCTCTTTGCCTCTCAGAGGGTGCACACACACACACACACACACACACACACACACACACACACACTCCTACCTCACCTCTTTAGCATCCTATAAGTACAGGCATTGAGTCTAGACAGGACCAAGGGCTTCCTCTCCCATTGATGCCAGATAAGTCAATCGTCTGCTACATATGTAGCTGGAGTCATGGACCCATTCATGTATACTCTTTGTTTGGTAGTTTAGTCCCTGGGAGCTCTGAGGAGTCCAGATTAGTGGATGTTCTTGTTTTTCCTATGAGTTGAAGGGGAATGCAACCTCATAGGAAGAGTACTTTTCATTTTCAAACTATTTTTATTTCTGCTGCCAAGATTTTTAAACTACACCAATATTAGAATTGAAAATATAAAATATTTTTAAGGAAAAGAAATATCCCTTTTTAAAATTTAGTAATGTATATACTTTTTATAAAACACTAAGAAAGAGACAAAGGGTAAAGAAGCTAGATTCCATAATTTTAAATCTACAATTATTACTAACATTTTTATACTGGCTTTTTTCTAACTATTAAGACCCAGAAACATTAGAAATTCAAACATAAGTTGATTGTTTGCTAGAAAGAAATATGCAATTGATTCTTAAAACAGAAAAATGAAAACATGTATAAGTAATAAAAGTAAAGTTTTTCTAATATTGAAAATTAAAATGTTCAACCCAAACATTTGAATTTAAAAGCAAATTAATCATTTGAATTTTAAAAGAGAATAACCAACCAGTCTAAGCATATTTTGAGCTTTTAAAAAACAAAAACAAAAACAATTTGTGGGTTTACTCCTCCAAAATTTCAAAGCATTACACAAAATTTTGTGCAAATTTAGTGGAAGTGCAAACTTTCACAACTACTTTGGAAATTAATTTGACAGTTTCTCAGAAAACTGGGAATAGTTCTTCTTTCAAGACCCAGGTATACCACTCCTGGGAATATACTAAAGGATGCTCCACCGTACCACAAGGACACTGGCTCAACTCTGTTCATAGCAGCTTTATTCGTAGTATCAGTACTTGGTCTGCTGTGCTTTGTGAAACAGTCACAATGAGAATATGAAGTCACTAAGAAGCTGAGTGTCAGAACTGATGTTCTTAGTCCCAAGAAGTAGGAAGGCTGAGGCCAAGGGGAACAACTTCAAAGCTGCCGTGAGCTTCAGGATGAACTGAAGTCCATCAAGAATAATTTAGTAAGACCTTATTTTAAAAGCTGCAAAAATTAAAAGAAAATGGATTGGGAATAGCTCAGTGGTAGAACATTTGTCTAGCATATGCTGGGCCCTAGGTTCAGTTTCTGGTATTGGGAAAAAGTTAGAGTTTATACAGAACATTCTCTCCACCATTCTCAACTTCATCCCTAACTATAGTATTTATTAAAAGTTAATATTTCTAACCAGTCAGAGAGAATATCATATTGTTTTTTAAAATATGGCCTCCTTTTATTGAAACCATGGGACATTTCTGGACAATATTCCACAGACAATGATTAAAGTGAGAAAAGTGTGTGTGTGTGTGTGTGTGTGTGTGTGTGTGTGTGTGTTTATATGTGTGCATTTGAGTATTACAATGCAACTTTTTCCTTGATGAAAGCTATTCTTTCCTGATTTATATATTACTTTTAGTTTGTAATGTATTTCTTATTTCAATATTTGAGTTTAGTCCTAACCTAACAAAGTCTCTAATCACAACCCTTGTGGAAGTCTTCAGCACATACTTTTCAGCAGAGCCCTGAGATACAGTTCTCAATTAAGAACATGTTCATTACCAGTCCCCTCCCTCCTGAGAGTGAGCAGATATATAACTAATGTGACCCTTGGCTAGGTATCATTGGAAGGAAGTGTAATTTCACTTACTTGCCAGAATCATATTGCTTTTCATTAAATTATGACCCATCAAATGATGAACCCTTTAGACTTGTTGAATGTTAACACGAGCAGAAAACTTAACATTCTGACAATACCACAGCCCTAGAGTTTAACCTAAGAAATAGCAAGAGATCCAGAAAGTATGCAACATGCAAAAGACACCACTCAGCTTGCACACAGCCCCTCTGTATCATTATCTCCAGGACTCTCATCAGTCTCTCCTAGAGTTTATACAGAACATTCACTCTACCATTCTCAACTTCATCCTTAACTGTGGTTCATCTTATTTATCAGAAGTTAATATTTATAACCAGTCAGAGAGAATATCATATTGTTATTTTTAAAAATGGCCTCCTTTCATTGAAACCATGGGACGTTATTGTTGTAAGTTGTTCCCCACCAAAAAGAAATGTTTTCAGAGTAGGAAGGGAAGAGCATTTTGTAATCATATTTTTATTTTCTTCAGAAATATATAGTGATTCCATAGCCCACTGAAGTGTTAGTCTATCAATTTAGTGATTAGGTGTAATAATTTCCCAACATTTTAATTATAACAATATTAAAATAAACAAGAGGGGATGATCATAGTGACACATGCCTGTCTTATCCTTCAGATGCAGATGTAGATACAGATGCAAAGGATCTGGACAACACAGTGAGCTCCTTTCTCATAATTTTTTTAATGATTAGAAATACAAAGGTATCATTGTTTTTAATAGTTGAGTAGTTAGTATTCCATTGTGTAGTATACCACATTTTCTTCATCAATATTTCAGGTCAGGGAATAGCTAGATTGTTTCCAGTTTCTGCTACTTTGAATGAAGCTGTTATGAACATAGTTGAGCAAGTGGTATGACCTTGTGGTATGGTGGAGCATATTTTGGGTATATGCTCAAGAGTGGTATAGCTGGATCTTGAGGAAGAACTATTCCCATTTTTCTGAGCAACTGTCAAATTGATTTCCAAAGTGGGTGTACAAGTTTGCACGCCTACCACCCATGGAGGAATGTTTCCCTTGCTCCACATTTTTGCCAACATGTGCCATCATTTGAGTATTTTTTCATCTTAGCCATTCTTGTACCCTTCAGGGCAGTTTGTATAATGAAATCTCCGCGTAATTTAGATTTGAATTTTCCTGATGAAATAAGAACCTTGAACATTTCTTTAAGTGCTATTCAGCCATTGGAGAGTCCTCTGTTGAGAATCCTCTATTTAGTTCTGTACCCCATTTTTTAATTGGTTTGTTGGTGTCTAATTTCTTTGCAGGCAAATGGATGGAACTAAAAATTATCATTCTGAGTGAAGTAACTCAGACCTAGAAATACATACATAATATATACTCACTGGTAAGTGGATATTAGCCATAAAGTATAGTGCAACCGTGCTACAATCCACATATCCAAAGAGGCTTAGTAGCAAGGAGAACCCAAGGGAGGATGCTTGAATTTCACTCAGAAGGGAAAATAAAATAGATAGTGGAAGTGAATGGAGGGAGAAAACTGGGTGAGAGAGGGGTGAAAGGAGAGGAGGAGGGCTCAAGTGTGGGGAGGATAGAGGGATAGAGAACTGGGAAAGGGAACTTAAATCCAATGTGTACAGAGTGGGGGAATCTATAGGATAAGCCAGAAACCCAGGACAAAGTTAAATACTGAGGAATCTATAAGGGTGACACTAGCTAAGACTCCTAGCAACAGGGAAACCTAAAATGGCCACCTCCTGTAACCAGGCAAGACTTCCAATGGGAACAGCAACCTACCCACGAAACCCTGAAACTGTTGATCCAAAAATTGTCCTTCTTATAAGATGTGCAGGGATAAAGATGGAGCAGAAATTGAGAGAATGACCAATCAAGGACTGGTCTACCTTGAGACCCATAACGAGAGAGAAAGAGAGAGAGAGAGAGAGAGAGAGAGAGAGAGAGAGAGAGCATCCTTGTCACTATTCATGATATTCTGCTATACTTGCAGACAGGAGTATAGGAGAAGTGTAATCTGAGAGGTCTCATCTAGCAGTTGACTGAAACAGATGCAGAGATCCACAGCCAAACACTAGGGAGAACTCTGGGAATTTGTGCAAGATGGGGAAGAAGGATTGAAGGAGCCAGAGAAGTCAAGGACACAAGAAGAAAACATACAGAATCAACTAACTCAGGCCCATAGGGATTCTCTGAGGTTGAACTACCAATCAAAAGCATGCATGCGACAGACCTAGGCTCCTATACTTATATAACAGATGTACAAATTGGTTTTCATATGGGATCCCTAGCAACTGGAGAAGAGGCTGTCTCTGATTCCCTCTCTGTTGCTTGCTTTTGGAACCCTTTCCTCTAGGCAGGCTGCTCTGACTAGCCTCAGTAAGAGAAGATGTGCCTAGTCCTTCTTAACCTCGAGATGCCAAGGCTGGTTGATATCCATGGGAGGCCTCTCCTTCTCTGAAAAGAAAATGAAGGGGAAAAGGGGAGGGGAAAGGAGAAGGAGGGACTGGGAAGATGTCAGGGGCAGTCCTGCTTATACACTGAAGGCCTAAAATCAGCCATATGACTAAAATCAGCAATAGGCCTGACATACATGCCTGCTAAACACAAAGTCTTGGGTCTCTGTGGAAAAACACTGAAATAGATGACTAGAAGCTGTTGTAAACAAGCAGCTTTGGTGGAAAATTGCCAGACTGGATAGTTATAGACCTCGTAGATAGGTAACCTTGGTGGATAGTACCAACTTAGATAAGGATAAGTGAATCATAGGCAGAGTCATAGTGATCTGTTCCCTGAACCTTCACCCAGCTGATACTCTGTTCTGGAAGATATCTGTACTCCCCCTGAATACCCACACTCCTGCGTCATCCCCTTCCCCACATTCTGCCTTTTTTGTGTATATAACACCTGTGTGAAAAAGTAAAAATGGAGATTTGATCAGACTATAGACAGATCGCCTTCCTTGCGTCGGCCTGTCCCTACTTTCTCTTTCAGGTGATCTCCCCAGACCCTTGTTTAATGCCCTGCTGGCCAGGACAGGAAGAGAGAAGGGAAGGGAAGCTATGAGAGGGATATAAAGTAAAGAAATAAATTAGTGAAAAAAAAATACAATGGTAGAAATAGGCTTGTTTTGTCAGTTAGTAGTCAGCAACATGGCTTTTGTGGGGCCAAGAAAAAGAAGAGCAGTATTTTGTAAAGACATGTTTTTCTTTTAAGGGGATAAGGATATAGCTCATGGTTAGAGAAGTAGTCTAGTATGTGGAGCAATAGAGGTTGACCTCAGTTCTACAAAGCTCATATGTATGTTTGGTTTTGCAGTTTTGTTTTATTTGGTTTAAGGCACAATGTTGTGCCTTTAGCTGTACGAAACCATGCTCCTGGACCTTTGTGCATTTATGGGTTTTTTTGTTTTAGGAACTCGTTCCTTCTTGCCATGTACCTGGAATCTGATTAGCATTAAGTTGCTCTGTCCACTTCAGTCCTGTAAATTGATATGCAGCCCTGCCTTATTCACAAGTTGGCTTAAACTTCTATTTGACTAAAGTTTTTCTATAGCTTCACTGTTAACTCAATGTATAATTTTCCCACTTCATTATAATCCCTAGGAATTATGTCTATAACAAAATTATGACACATTATGGAAGCTCAGATGTGTCAAATAAAATAAGATTAGAATACACAAACAAAAACTTTCCTGGTTCAATGGCAGAGAAAAACCTCAATAAATTCTATTCTTAATCACAGAAATTCAACATGTTTCAAATTTACCCTGCTAGTCTATTGCTAATATAATATGTTGAAGGACAGCAGGCAAATCTTTACAAATTAGGACAAGCAGTTGCTATCCAACCTTTCTCATCAATGTCTATGAAAACGTATGATATCCATTTAGAATTTCACTGATAAAAAGTTTCATGCTGAAACGTTACTTACACCTGGATATAATTCAGAGGCTGTTCAATATGGGATTCTCTCATGGTTTTGCTTTTCAACATGAAAAGATCCTGAAAATAAAAGATTTGTTTAGACTAGTTCATTTGGCACTTTTATTGAGTTGAATTGACATTGTAGAGCCAGTATGTGTTATGTGTACATGTGTATCTCTGGGAGTGTCTCTGTATGTGTAGGTGCCAGCACATGTGTATAGTGTTTTCTACACAGGAAAACCAAGTCCAAGAACTCCTAAAGCTCTCAGACTCTCTAAAGAGATTTGTATTCTATGTGCAACTGAGATAATTTATGGCCAGAACTCCTGAATAGCTTCAGAAAAGTGGCCGGTTTCCAGGGGAACCAATTGTTAATTAGAAAGTTGAAAAGTTCAGTCTGACTTCTCACTTCCTCCCATTAGGAAAGAAGGCCAAATGTTCAGGTGATCACCAATGCTTATTGATTAAATCAGTCTTAGGTTCTATAAGGACTTTTCCAGGAATTCTACAATGGACAACTGCAGAACTTTTGGACTGATTACCAAATGGAGGTGCTTGTATGGTAGGTAGCTAGACAGGCTCTGGAAATATTGGGACCTTCCTCTATACCTTGTCAAAGACTCATTTCCAACCTCCTTGTCCATTTTTATATTCTACAATGAATAGTTGATAATAAGAAAATCACTCTCATGAGTTGTATAAGCTGTTCTAGCCAACGATGAATTGTAGGAGGGACAGTTATGGAACGTTCTGATTTATATCCTATGAGTTAGGAGTACAGAAAATAGCCTGGACTTTCCATTGCTATCTGAATGGATACTGATTATTCTGTGTTGTGAGCCTTTATAACCCATAGGAGCAGATTCTCTCTCTAAGTAAATGATCGTAGAATTAAGTCACAGAAACCCAACTGGTATTTACTGAGAAGACTGATGTGAGTTTTGTAGAATAAGGAGGACATTAAAGATGAATATTTTTCCTAAACATAAGAATGTATAGAGAGAAAGTGACAAGTTTTCATTACTTCTTGAAAGTCAATATAACACACTTCTCAGACTAAGTAGCAATGTAATTCCATTAAAATACAAATAGCTTCCTTGAAAACATGGTATGTTAAAAAATAATGACAATTTTGCAACAAAGAACAGCTCTCTCTCTCTCTCTCTCTCTCTCTCTCATATATATATTATATATATATATATATAATATATGAGCCAAAAAGGATGATTGTTCCATCCTAACGTTCAACATTGATTACAGAAATTGTGGAATCCTGAAAATTCAGAAGAAAAAAAAGCCAGAATTTGGCCTAATAATATATGGTACCATTATAGATTATGGAGATTATGGAGTCAACTGTAAGAGATAATAAGATTTCTGGAAATTTTAGAATTAATTAACAAATAAGTAAAAAGAACCTTGGATACATCCATATGCAGAAAATGAATACTAGGATGAGAAGATTCATATATTTAACTACTCCTGAGCTTAAGTCTTGTATGTAATTCAATATAACATTAAACCATTGAATTTGCCATATATCCTGGCATAATTTTGTATCTGATCCTTTAGGAAATGGAATTAGGGGATTAAACTTGAAGCATTTATGGGATACATAGTCAGCTGGGAACCAGCTGAGCTATAAGGCAAGATATGTTTCAAATATAAATTAACAGCAAAAGAAACCTCAACTTAACAAAGTAGACCCTGAATAACTATAAAGAAAGTCATTAAATCAATAAAAGAATGAGCAATGTATCAGAATTTCTGAACTCAAAGAAAGGTAAACACCATCTGAAACCACAAAAAGGTTATAGTACAAAACCATTAACCAACTATTAATTCATAGGTTTGTGATTAATTCTAAAAACATTAAAAAAAAACTTGATAACTCAAATAAGAATCCTTAAGAATTGGAATGAATGAGGATACTGAAATTAATTATCTAGCCAGAAAATGAAGCTTCTTCAGTTCTGAGGCATCACTTACTTTTCACACCCACCCACCCCCAAATCTACAAGAAATGTCACTTTCTAGAAGTTCATGTTGCTCCACTGAAAATAAGCTACATGTTTACAAATGGTGTGTGTGTGTGTTCTCTCTCTGTGTGTGTGTGTGAAGTTTTACATGTTTGATAATAGCTTAAATGTCCATGAGACCATGGATAAAAAATTAATATGATGGTTATGTTCAGAAAGGAAATCAGAGGTGTGGTATGGTTCTTGTAAGTCTTTGTTTATCCTTATAATGTTTTATTTTATATTTTCAATTCAGAGTAAATTTTATCATAATGGCAGAAGATACAGAGTCCCTAGATGGTTGTTATTTCATTCTCTCTTGTGAGAATAGGTTTTTAATTAAAAATATTCAAGAACTTTCAGAGGTACCGCAAGTGGTTAAAAGCATTGCACAATCATGAGGATGAGAGTTTGGGTTCCAGCATCTACAGTACAAGGTAAGTTTGAGCAAGCAGTAACCATAGCTTAAAAGATGACAGAGATGAGATCAGTGGCGATTCTTTTCTTCTAGCCTTGCAGAGAACATGTGATCCTCAGGTTTAAACACTGACCCTGACTCAAAAGGAATCGTACAAAATGACAAAGAACACCCAACACCTTCCTTTGGCTTCCATATGTATCTACAGCCACACACACAGACATTAAAAGCAAGGACCTTTTGAAGAAGTCACATGGGAATCTATTATATCTTTTACTGTAGAAGGTTTTAAACACACATTCACGCATGCACACACACACACACACACACACACTATACATATAGTCACACATACCTGCATACACATTAATATATTTATGTTATATACTATACACATATGTGGTATACATGTTTGTGTGTGGAAAATGGAGTTACCAACATGATGACAAACTATCTAGAAATCAAAGGGTAATTCATAAAAAGACAAAACAAAACCCCAAAAGTCCGGTATCAGGAATGGGTTATCTCTGCTGGAGCTGTTGGCCATTAAGGTCCCATAGCATAGACCCAAAACATTACTGCCTATTGCCAATGTTTTTGGTTACATCCTAGAATGTAACAGTAAGACATCACTGTTGAAGACAGCATATGCTTAAATATAGAACATAAAGAGTACTGGTTCACTTGGCTTCTTCATCCCTTCTGTGTAAGTTTCACAGTGCTGAAAATGTAAATATCAATTTTGCTCAGGAGTGAACCCTGAGAACTACAGTGATGACTGGCAAAATATGGCTGCTGGTTTAATAGTGACACCAATGTCACTGGAGTAACCAACCCTTTTCGGATTAGATGTAATGCCTGTTTCACAAGATAAAATCTATGCCTACCTTCATTTGTCAGGCCATGAAGCTGTGACTAATCAATTCATAGTCCCCAGAGGAGAATCTATTATTTTTGCTAAGTTGACACAGTGTTAAACTTACTTCTAGTGACTTCTTATTATACTCACAGATTGGTGTATTTTTTAAAATGTTGTCTGAAAAAATTCTTTTTCAATAGTTGGTGATCAACACAGAAACCCATAATTGGTTAAGGTGCAGAAAATAAAGAAATTTGGGGATTCTCAGCCCTATTTAGGACATCTATATAACGTTCCTTTCTGGAAGAAGAGGCAGGAAAAGATTATAAGAGCCAGAGGCACTCGGTGACGACAAATAAGCAACATTTTCTGGATACAGCAGGTCATTTACACATATAAACTTATAGAACAGTGGATACCCACCTTCCTTATGTTGCAACTTTTTTTTTATTATTATACAGTATTTTTATATAATACAATATTTTTTGGGTTTTTTTTGTTTTTTGTTTTTTTTTTTTTAATTTTTATTTTCAGCAAATCAAAAAAAATTAAAAAGCATTCAAACAGAATAAAATGAAAAGAAACAAACAAGCAAAATACCAAGGGTCAGATATACTTATACAAGAATTCTATAGAGCCTTCAAACAAGCAATACTTTTTGAGTTATGTTTAAAAAAATTCAGAACCACAATAAGCTCCTTCACAAAGCAAATAATATTGAAATAGTGAAATCAAGTGTAAACCCAACAAAAATATATGTTATAGTCCAGTATCCCTCATGAATATACATACAAAAATTCTCAATGAAGTAGTTGCAAACTGAATACTAGAGATATAAAAAAATAATATTCCATGAATAACTGAACAACTGTTTTTTTTTTTAGAAGACCATACTCCATATACAGGCTGCATGTTTTGGGATAGCCCCCACTCCGGATGTTTGAGACCTGCATGAAAACCAAGCTGCACATTTACAACATGTGTGCAGGGAGGCCTAGGTTCAGCCCATGGAGCTAGATCTGTGTAGACTAGGTATGCTCCACGGTTGGTGATTCAGTCTCTGAGAGCTCCAAGGGTTCAGGTTCGTTTACTCTGTTGATCTTCCTGTGCAGTTCCTATCTCCTTAGGGCCCACAATCCTTCCACCTATTCTTCTTTAAGAGTCCTCAAGCTCCATCCACTGTTTGGCTCTGGATGTCTGTATCTGTCTGAGTCAGCTGCTGGTTAGAGCCTCTCAGAGGACAGCTTGCCCCTGTCTGTTCTCAGGCTGGAGGTTTAGATCCTGGGAGCTCTGGTTGAATCTTTTGATACTCGTTCTAAAAAGGACAAAAGCACCCTCACTTTGGTCTTCCTCCTTCTTCTTGAGTTTCATGAGGTTTATGCGTTGCATCTTAGGTATTGTGTGTTTTGGGGCTAATATCCACTTATCAGTGAGTGCATACCATGCTGCAACTTTTTAACATACTTCTTCATGTTGTGGTGACCCCAAATATAAAATTATTTTTGTTGCTACTTCATTACAGTAATGTTGCTACTGTTAGGAATCATAATGTAATTATCTGTGTTTTCCGATGATCTTTGTGAAAGGGTTTGTACCCCACAGGTTGAGCGTCACTGTTATAGACATTTTTTTTTTTGGTTTTTCGAGACAGGGTTTCTCTGTGTAGCCCGGGCTGTCCTGAAACTCACTCTGTAGACCAGGCTGGCCTTGAACTCAGAGATCCGCCTGCCTCTGCCTCCCAAGTGCTGGGATTAAAGGCGTGCGCCACCACCGCCCAGCTGTTATAGACATTTTAACAATATGTATCAGACCTTTTCAAGCTCAAGCCAGACAAGATTTCAAGAAGCCAGGGGAGGTGGGCAGGATATCCCACCCCTATTTAAGAAGCTATTGGTAACTGATAGTATCTAGGAGAGAGAGAATCAGTGTCCTTTAAAGGTGTTGTCTTTGGGAAGTCAGCCATTCACCAATGGGCATTCACTCATGCTAGGACATAGGGGGAACACAAATTGGACTTGATGGATTTTTGTTGTTGTTGTTATCGTTTTAAAAATTTTAAAAAGGATACAAAGTTGGGTAAATAAAAAGGAGGATATGAATTGGGAAGGAGTTAGGGGAAGGAGGAAATATGATAAAAAGTACACTACAAAATTCTCAAGGAACTAGTATTTTTTAACTGCAAACGTTAAAACAATTAAATCTAAAATACCTTTAAAGATGATTTTTTTGATGACTAGCATGGTTTTTGTTTAATTTTCCAAATGTATGATGGAAGATTTAAGCAGTGTTCATTTAACACTTATGTAAAACTAGACGTAGGCATCAGCCATAAAATTTTAAAAGGGCCACCTTTCCCTCTCTTCACTCAGAAAATGTACCTTACTTGCAGAGTATAAATGTATGAGCTGCTTTGATATTGGAATCCCTTTTTAAAAAATGCTATTAAGTACAACATTTAGACAAAACCATTCACAAGTCTCCTACTTCCTGGCAGGTGTTTTGAGACATACTCAACCTAGAGACCAGGTGTGTGGGCTCATAAACCATTTAGTTGGGAACAGCATGCTCCTGACGTCTGGTGGTTCATACGTTTCCTAGTCAAGCATGACCAGTCGCCTCACCTTGCCCTCATGATTTCTTGTCTAGGTTTTAGCTCCAGGCAAGCAGTATATGAATACAAAGTTCTTGGATCAGCCCCAGAAGCTTCTTGGTGCCAGTTTTTCATAGGAACTCCTGTCCAGACAGTTCACAGCTGGGTTGGGTGCCTACTGGAGGCCTTACATCCTGAAGCAGGATGACAGATTGAGGGCCAGCTATACCGCTGGGCTCATTTCTGCAGCAGCAATGATAATTGAAAGCCTTGAGCAAAATTAGAGACTTTGAAGTTTGTCTCTGAACTTCCAACTCCTTTGTTGTTAATATTTTCTCATTCAGGGACATTTCTACTTATCGTTTAGATACCATGACCTCTGGACCATCCACTGTAGAAACTATATACTTTTATGCCCTTATTTTTACTTTAAATAAAACTTAATCACACCCAGTGTGTTAATGTCCTAATGTTTTAATATACTTACGCATTTAATCTCCAACTGATGAAGGACTTTCTCTCCATCAGTGGCAATGATTTTTAAAAAAGTGTCAGGTTTAATGAAACAACAGTCCAATGTGTTAGTTATTAATACAGCTAACACTTTGTTAGTATTTGATATATTCTGAACACTCTTCAAACTCTCTTAACATGCATTAACACATCTCATCCTTGTTAACAATCCTAAAAAATAGGTCCTTATCATTGTCCTTATTTTGCAAATGATGACACCTAGTTGCACAGTAAAGAGGCATCGCTCTTAGGGTTCCTAAGACCATAAGTAGGTTAGAATATGTAAAATGCATCAATATTCCAGCTTTAAGAGAGAGAGTGTGTGTGTGTTGGGAGGAAAGGATTGGCTGAATTAATGCAATATGCAGTGATGACCTGATTCCCCAACAATAAATGGTAGCAAGGAAATGTGACCAGATTTAAATTGACCATATTTATTTGTACTAATAGAATAAGGAAATTTCTGCTTCTCTTACCGAATTTCTTTCATTAGCATGTAACAGAATAATCATTGCGCAGTCACCTCTCAACCTTGGAGCAGGAGGTGGGCCTCTCTCTACTGCTGTTAATGGTTTATAGGTATGATCTTCAACTTTTCTACTTAAGTTCACAGAGCTTTATTTTTTTTGCATGTAAATCAAGGCAGAAAATTCATATTTTCAAATGTTCATTAGTTCTTTGCAATAAGGTTGCTATATCAGAAACGTACACATGTTTGCATCTTTTGACATTTTCAGAATTTATTAAATAACAAATTTCCAAGGTACAGTAAGGTTCAACTTTCCAGATAGTCTTGCTTTCCTGGCCAAGGCAAATGCAGATTCTTTTATTCCAATCTTAATTACTAATATTAACTTTCAAATCATACATTACATATCATGCATTAAAATCCCTATCTATCTATCTATCTATCTATCTATCTATCTATTATGTTTATGATCCATTTATATCTACCTATGAATGTGTCTATGCATCTATGTGTGTGTGTGTGGTGTGATAATATATATATATATATATATATATATATATGTTTGTATGTATGCATGCATCTATCTATCTATCTATCTATCTATCTATCTATCTATCTACCTACCTACCTACCTACCTACAACATTTGGGTGTGTGTGTGTGTTTTGAAGAACAGCTTGAATGGAGTTTAAGAAGTGAGGAGTTTCAGAGGGACTTGGATAGCCAAAGCTGTTAAAATGATAAGGATACAAGGTTCTCAGCATTGATGACAAATTGCTGAGTCACAGATATATTTGATGTAACTGGTGGCCTTAGAGTTAGGTTGCTACCATTGTTGCTGCAGCATGGATTGGAGCAGAACTGCTGGGTGGAGTCCAAAGGAAAAAGGGCAGGAGTGACTGGGTGCAGACAAACAAATAAGCAAAGGATAAAGGGCAGGTCCAGATGGATGTGTAGGAAAATGGGCAGATGGCAATTCACGTAGGCCACATCAACAATAAAGATCACGCTAAGCTGAAAACGATGAGAAATGTAGGACTTCTCAGCCTGTTGGTCCTTGATGCAATGGGGGCTTTCACTATTACAGTGTGAGATATCTGCCTTTTTATGTGGTCTAGGTGAAGAACTTTGTGGGGGTTATTTAGTTTTAGTCAACTTGCTACAAACCAGAGTCACCTGGAAAGAAGCCGTGTCAGTTGAAGAATTACTCTACCAGCTTGGATTGTAGGCATATGTGTGGGGCATTTTCTTGATTAATGATTAAATTGAGAGATCCCAGCCCATTGTAGATGGCTCCATTCCCAAGCAGGTGACCCTAGTTTGTATAAAAAAGTAAGACAAGCAAGTCATGGAGTACAAGTCATTAAGGAAGATTCCTCCAGCATTCTTGATTGAGTTCTTGTCCTGACTTCCCTCATTCATAAACTGTGACTGCAATGTGTAAGCCAAATAAATCTTATCTCCAAGTTGCTTTTGGTAATGATGTTTATCATTGCAATTAAAAGAAAACTAGAACAAAGTTGCAGCCTTTCCTTCATCTGGTGTGTCTGAATAGGCTTTGTGCCTGGTTCCTCTGATAGGATTTTAATATGTTAGTGTACCCTTACTGTCCCAGTTTACCTCAATGACTTTGCATGGTGACAGATGGTGCATTTTACATGTCCAATCCAGGAACAGTCTTTCTCCAGCCTCATAAAAATCAAAAGCTGCTTCTAAAACAGAGTCTCTAAGAGCAAGAGGAGGTCTGAGCAGTGGCTGTTCCATACAATATGGAGTAACCTGAGGACAAGGGAGAGGTGATCTCAAATACTTTATCCTTTCTTGCCCCTACCACTTCATCCCTTTCATGCCATTCCTTGTTTCTTCTCTTCCTCATCTCTATTTATTTTGAGTTAGGGTCTCCTTCTGTTGTCCAAGCTGGCCTTGAACTCATGGCAATCCTCCTGTTTCAGCCTATGGAGTATTAGAATTATAGTCAAGAGTCATTATTTCCATCATTAAAGATTATTTTTACTATAACATTCAGAGAATGCTCTTGTTTTGGTTTTGTTGATTTGGCAGAGGGTTATGTTTTGTTATAGCTATCAGCAGATAAAAGTACTTATTGCTCTTGTAGAAGACTTGGGTTCAGTTCCGAGTACCCGCATCAGGCTAGCAACCATCTCTAACAGTATTTACAGGATGTCTGACATCTTCAAGGGCACTTGAATATATGTGGCACAAATAAACTTAAGCAACCACAAACAGATGTTCAATAGATGATAGACAGATGATAGATATATAGATGATAAACAGATGATATATAGATAGATGACAGATAGATAATATATAGGTAGATGATAGATGATAGAATAGATGATATATAGATAAATGATAAAAAATCTTTTACAGTTTGCTGCTCAGAAAGCATTAACTTTTTAAGAGTGGGAAAAGGCTAACCCTAAGGCCTATGAATACTATTCCTTTTCAAGTCTGTATACCAACTTCTGAGTCCAGATCCACATTAACCAGCCATTCATTCCACTGCTGCTGATTCAGTTTGGAAAATAGTAGTATACTCTTAAGATAGATGGAAGATGGGCTCCTGTGGAAAGGGCCGGAGATTTCCAAGTTAGCAGCAAAGTAGCAGATGTTGGAAAGGTAGAGTGCACATGGAGGTAGAATATGAAAGTTGAAAGCTCAGATATAAAGTGGAAGACATAGACAATGACAGGTGAAGGGGAACAGCAAATTGGCTTCTGGGAAGACTCATTCCCAGTATGAAATTCTAATATCAAAGTTCACTGCCTCCTGAACATGGATCAGGGCAAATCCTAGTGAGGGTGAGAAGCAACAGGAATAAGAAAGCAAGGAGACATATAAGGATCTATGTGAAAAACTGCAACCCAGGGCACTATGCTTGGGGAGATGCCACCATCTGGGCAAGAACTGAGAGAAGATCCATATTCAAATCTTGCTTGTGAGTGAGATTCTGAAGCTCAATGTATAAAGTTGGGCTGAAGACAAAGGTCTTTCTGAATGATCTAACAGAGCAGGGTAAATGATGCTTACTTCAGATGGCCTTATATGTAATGTTGTTGACCTCGGCAACGTTTAAAGTCCCATGCTCTTCATTTCATTCTGGATAATCCTAGGAAAGGGCAGGAGCATTTGATTTGTGAAGGTTACAGATGCCCATTTCATGCTTGCGGGCTTTCAGAGGGGGAAATGGTACCAGAACTCCTGCTTCACTGCTCTCTTCCCTATGAAGAGGAGGCCATGGTAGTGTAGGCCACTAACTGTGGGAGTTTCCTTGAATATTCACCAAAGCTGAGACTGAATTAGTATTTGTTGTACAACAGCCAAATTCACTTAGAGGCCAGCAGGAACCTGATGGAATGGCAGCTGTTGCAGATGAAGAATTCTTAGTTTACCTGCAGGGATGTGCACATCCCATCCAAATACCTTGTGTGAACTACTTGGCAATGCTATTGGCGCTTCCAAGGCATAAATATATTATTCCTTTAAAAATTTACTGAATTAAAAAAAAAAACTTACACCCATAAAAACCACACAGATCTGCACTATGAAATCTAAGTAAAAGCCAGCTGAACAGTGTCTAGGTATTGACCCTCTCTAAGGAAGGGTCCATTGTCATAGCCAAGACTCTTAATAAATTCTAAAAATCAATAAAAGAATGAGTGTGAGACCTGGGTGTGTTGCTGCACTGCTTTGTCCCCAGCACTCAAAAGAACGAGGCAGACAGATGCTACCTGGACCCGACTTGGAGTACAAGGTGACTTCTGATGGAGACAGGGAAAAGAATCTTACTCAACAAAACAAATCAAAAGCATCAACAGCAGGCCATGCATGGCAACAATGTACTTCCTTGAATGGAGACAAAAGACGCAGAATTCTTCTCATATTTATATGAACAGAATTATTTAAAATTTGCCATCTATTGTTATCTTGATCTATAATGCATTTCAAAAGTATAAAAATATTGTAGCCAAATATCATCACACAGCATCATACATAGTGTGTTTTTTTTTAATCAGAATCTAAGGTATAACATTAATAAACCAGTATATGAGGACATGTTTCTGAATGCTGTGTTTACATCTCCCAGTTCATACATTTCAGATGGAAAATTAATAAGGAATATTTCATTGCTTAATTAATGTTTATACAATAATAATTTTAAAGACAGATAAAAAAGATTGCTAAAATATTGCTTCAGCATCAATCAAAATTCCAATGGTCCTTAAGCGACTAATATCTAAAAAGTTCATTAGGAATGCATTATCTCTAAGAACAAAGGTCTTGACTAGGACAGTGGTAAAACAGCAGAGTTAGAAACCATGGATGGATGGATAGATGGGAATTATGCCAGCTTTGTACCTGCCACAAAGTAAATATAACCATGTTTGCAAACAACAGTCAAGAACATCCACTCCAAAGTTATTGTATAAATATCCTGGCCAGAAGAAAATGAATGAAAAAGTCAGGAAAAGTCACGCTTACATAGTCAGTAATTTACCAACACAGGTAATTTCTTATCTCTTAATTTCTTATTCTCAAGAGAGGCATTATCTCTTGATCTTCCTTGTGGTTCCTGAGGAAACCACCCCTGGAGTGTATGAGCATTGTGTGAAAAAAAATGTAACATCATACAGAGAAAACTGAGATTCTCAGAGGAGAAGGGAATATTGCATGATCTTCTGTCAATTATTCATGTTGTTCCTTACTGGAGGTGTAACTCATCCTTCATATTTTTTTCCATGAAAATTTCAGGAACTTCAGCTGTACATGACCTCATCCCAATCATTTAGTTCCATGTGTACCCTTGGGTTATGATTGACCTGTGATGACAAGTGGTGGGACTCAAGTTTTGCTCACTAAAAATATTCCATAAGGATTTTCTGTAATCTGAGACTCCATGTGGGCTGAGGGATTTCATATAGAATTTTCTACATTATTTTCTTCTTTATCTACTGAGCAAAACACTCTTAGATGTCCAGATACTTCATGAAGAACATATTTTTTCATATGCCAGCCTTACTGATAAACATGACTTTTTCCACTGAGGAGCAGAACAAAGAGTCCTGGAAGGTGCACTGAAAGAATATTATAACAAAATACCAGGTGTTTTCAGGTTTTGAAACAGGGATGATCAGGGTTTCAGGAGACTAAGACTGAAATGGTCACATTCCCTTGGAGGGCTGTTGTGATCCTGTACCAGTAAATAGAGTTGGGTGACTTTTGTTTGTTTGTTTGTTTGTTTGTTTGTTTTTGAATAGGTAATCGGTTCAATTCCCAACCCACATGGTAGCTCACAACCATCCTAAATGTCAGTGTTGGACATATGATACCTTTTTCTGACTGAAGTTGGCAAAAGACAGAGCGTGTACACATATATATTCTGCAACCAGATAAACCGCAGCTAAATTAAGAAAATTCATTAAAAAAGGTTGGAAACAAAAATGGTTAAAATTTGTTCTTCACATTCTGTGTCTATAATTGATTCTGCAAGAATTTATTTTGATTATTATTTTTCTATTTCAAGATTTATTATTTTCAAGGTCTTCCTAATGTTCATATGATTGACTTTCTATATAAGAATTAATATTAAGGAAATTATAATTTACTGAACTGTGCACATTGATGAAGTCATCATTTTATTCACATCTCTTTGTGTTTTAATAAAAGCATTAAATGATAAAATATCTTACAATTAGTTATAAAATAGTGATCATCACACCATTTCCTGCCTTCTTTTCTTTTCTCCACCACCCACTACCACCCCTATCACTCCTTCCAGCTTTTTTCCCAGTATTGCTCATAATGTTCTGTAGATCCATCTGGAGAATGCACATATTCTCTTATTCCCTCCTGTCTTTATTACTGAATAAGATCTGAAATCTTCCCACTGAAATTACAACTTCTGTACTTTTATGGTCAAGTTGTAAAACATATAATTTTGTGAATTAACTTCTTGACATAATCTGAACTCTGAGAGCTTTTTGCTGGTTGCCTTAAGCAGGGTACTTGTAATTAGATTCACTACCAAGATCATGTTCTTTTCTTTTTGTTGTTTTTGAGAGAGAGTTATAGTATGTACCAGCTCAGGCTGGTCTTTACCTGGTGGCAATTCTCCTGTCTCAGTCTCCCAAGGGCTAGGATGATAGGCATACCTGACTTCTTCTTTTACAAAAATAAATAAAATAAATTGATACTGTTTCAAGCATACATGTTAAAGCTTAGTAGATGGTATTTGCTATTAATATTGAAGGTATAAGTATTTTATACATTTAAATTGCATGAATTTAAACTGTAGGATAAAGATGTCACAATTGTGGTATTTGTAAAAATATGAGTAACAATATACAATCTGAGAACGTTGCATTTACTAAAAAAATAAATATATACATACATGCAAGTGCAAAAATGATGATAAAAGAGGCCGAGTATTTGACAGAGAGCAAAGAAGATCATATGGGAGGATTTGAAGGCAAGAAAGAGAAGGGGCAAGTTATATAATTACATTTACTCTCAAAAAGAAAAAATATCATTCTTCAAAATTATTCCTCGGCATCCAGTCTGACAGTCACAACGCCACCAAAACCGTGTTCGGTACTTTAATCAATAAAAACCCTAGACATTTGAAAGAAACTCCAATTATAAAGTAATAAGGGAAAACATTTTATTTTTCTCAAGAGATAATAACACTTATAACTTGGCATTCTTTTATTCTATGCCCTGCCCCATGTATATGTGTGTGTGTGTGTGTGTGTGTGTGTGTGTGTGTGTGTGCACTTGTCCACTGGACTAGGAATCTGCATATGCCAGGCAAAAGCTGTACCACAGAACTACATCCTCAGCCATTTTTTAAATTTGTTGCTGGTCTCTGAGACAGAACTTCACATATCCCAGGCTAACCTCAAATTGGCTGTATATGCAAAAAGAGTCTGGCCATGAACTCTTGATCATCCTCCTGTAAACACTTCCCAAATCCGGAGATTATTAGTAAGTACTGCTGCCCCACCCAGCATTTAATTAAGATAAAAAAAAAAGTGGGCAATCATTTTGTTGTAACCAAATCCCAGCCATTCCTACCATGTGGCAGAGATAAGTTTCTTCTAAGGTTTTCAGTGGGATGCACCACTATTGTCACTGGACAAGGAACCTATAGTTCCCTGTAGTTCAGGAACTTTGTAGTTTAGGCAGCCATTCCTATCAACAATATTACAAGGGCTAACTGGGTTCCTGGGCTCCATGATTTTCCTCATCAAAAAACAAAATTTAAAAAAATCCTTTCTGGAATTTCCTCATTCTTGCTTTCATCATCACAGCTGCAACAGCTTACAATTGTATACTTGATGAATAATTGCATATATATATATATATATATATATATATATATATATGTATATATATATCCATTTTGTTAAGATATGTTTTAAGTGTTAAACCTCCTCAAATTGAATCACACCTATCTTTCTGTCTCCTTGCTCCATTTTTTTTCTCCATTCAATGGAAGCTTTGTTCTGATTTATTTGTTACTGACTTCAACCTTAATTTCAGAGTGGTAAAAAGAAGAGGTTTGCTATTATCTCATCCTCTTGACATTGGTTTGGTTTGCTTTGTACCCTAGCTGTGGTCAGCTTAGAAATGTTCTGTATCAATTGAGAACATTATATGCCACACACATATTAGGTCCATATCCCTCCATATCCGTAATGAGTTTATTACTAGTGCTATTGATTATTTTCTGTATGTTCTTGACACTTTTTATCTATTTCCTCATTAGACACTGAGAGGGGTGTGTTAAGATCTCCCACTGAGTTTTCTGAGTTCCATGACATGATTATAGGTGTCACACACAGAAGTTCGTGTGCTAGGAAGTCTATCTTCCATTTGTAGTTGTAGAAATGTGTAGATGTTTGAAAGGAGAAAACCTTATGGGAGGTCCTTAGAACAACTGGGAGACGGTGGGCATGGAAGTAGTGGGAGGGTGGAGAGGGGAGGAGGAAAAGACGTAATTACATTTCAGTTAATTTAAAAGACAAATCCTGCCATTTCCTTTTGTGATGATCCTTCCTGATTGCCAACTGGAGTTATTAAGTATACATCTCAATATGTGGTTAAGTATATTCTCTCAAATGCTGAGGGACAAAATCATGTAAGTTTCTTCCAAATTGAAATATTTCTTCTAGAAGGAAGTGTAATGGCTATTCCTGGTTGTCACCTTGACTATATCTGGAATGATCTACAATCCAGAATTGGAGGGCACACCTGTGATCCAGATCTTGAGGCTGGAAGACACAAGTTTCTGACCTGGATCTTGGCATGGAGATCTTGAGGCATAGTGGCCAGGAATAGCTTAGGGCCAGGCAAGGTAGTAGATGCCTTTAACCCCAGGACACTGGGGCAAAGAGATCTCTGAGTTGAAGGTCAGTCTGGGACAAAGCAAGTTCCAGATCCAGGCATGGTAGTACACACCTTTAATCTGGGCCACACTTTCTGCTGGAGGCCTACAGAAGGACATTGGAAAAAGGAAGATTTACTCTTTTTCAACTTCTCACATTTACTTGCCAGCACATTTTTTAGAACGTACTTCTACAGAAGGCTAGCTGAAAACAACTAGCTTTGTGAAACTGAGAAACTACTAGATTCTTGGACCTACAATTCACAGCTGCCCATTGTTGGGTTAGTTTGACTGCAGACTAAGTCATCACAATAAATTCCCTCAATATAGAGAGACATTCTATAAGTTCTGTGACTCTAAAATCCTGACTAAGGCAGGGAAGAAGACAGCTCATCTGGCAGAGGCAATAAATGAAATCCACAAGTCTCTGCAAAGTTGAAACTTAAAGATTCACAATCAGGAAACAGTTGCTAAGAAGAGGAGAATGTCCCACCAGTCACCCTCCTGAAATGAGAGTCTTGCATGAAGCTCTGGAATGATGAGCTGTCCTTTCTGGTGTAGCACCCTTGCATCTCTCACTGTCTTGTGAATGACCCTCAGTCACACCAGTGTAAGCAACCCTAACAAGCCCATTGCTTTTCCAAAGTGCAGTATGGTGGAATCGTTACTATGGCCCGTCACTGGTCTCCTACCTGGAGGCAGTAGATATTTGTTCTTGTCTACCCAGGAAAAGCTATTCAAAAATAACCATGCTGAATATAGATGGTGGTATCCAGCCATACATTGGGGCCCAAATAAAATAATGGAAAAAAGGAGGACACCCACTAGAATGGACATTCTTTCCCTCTGCTTCCTGGCTTAATGAGCTGACAGGCTCTGCTATTCACTTCCTGCCATGATATTGAAGTCATGAACTAAAGTAAATGTTTCCCCCTTTCAGGTTGTTCTGCTAGTGAATTTATGCAAGAGTGTTATCTTGCATTGTTAGCCATAAAAAATACACTGATTAAAGATGAATTCACAAAATTAATAATTATAACCTCCGGGTGAGTGTATCTCTTTCTCAATATAAAACATCCTTCTTTATTTCTCCTATTTCTTACAGATAAATGACTACCTAATTTTAATACAGGAACAACCTGCTAGATATTCTACCTTAAAGTTTTGTGTCTTTACATTTAAAGTTTGTGGGGTTTTTTTTTTGTTTTTTTTTTTTGTGCGACAGATACTGAGCTTTGTTTTCTTACCCAGTGCAGCCACATTTTGCTTTCACTTGCATTATTTATATTTATATACAATGTGAGAATTGACACATTTGGGTTAAGTCTGACACTTTTTAAAACTTTTTAGCTATTCCACTTACTCTATGCTATTTGGATTTGTTTATTATAGAATTTTGAGTTTTCAAGCAGAACCAAAAAGTACAAACTTATTTTTGTAGAACCTTTGGCCAACATATATTGAATGCTTTGTGATGGATAGTCACTATAATTCTAAATTGGACCATAACCTTTAAAGCCGTGTATTAAAAAATGAGTGATGTCATCTGATTTTGTGATACTTTTATATTCATGACATGAGACATATTACAGGGCTCCTAAAACTTCTATCTTTATTATTTTATGTGGAAAATTTAACACAATTTTCCAATATTTAGCCTTGTGATTTTTGTGGGCCTTTTTATTCTATCAAAATTAAATGACAATATAATATGTCCAATGCCTTCTCCAAAAATCAGAACAACAGGCTTATGAAATCTCTGCAACTGAAAATTAAAATCTATGGTCATAATTTGATAAACCAAAAAGAAGAAAAGAAAAAAGAAACCACACTGCATTGTAAGTATATTGTAAACAACCCAACCTAAGGCATTCCATTCTTAAAAGATGTTGAAACAAGTTGGGAAAATGGCATTTCATATCTCCCATCTAGGCAAAATTAGAAGATGTTCTCACTCTATGTGTCAATTTGAAAACACGTGATAACACTCCAAATCTGAATGTGCAGTTTTTAAGTACATAATTTTAAAAGAAGGATTAGGTGAAAATATTGAAAATGTATTTTTTTAAGTAAAAGAAGGAAAGAGTGGAAGTACTGAAAATTGGCTGTCAAAAATCTAGAATAGACAGGAATAAAAATTAAATGAGGTTAGACTTCATCACTTGCCGCTCACCTACATTAAGATTTAGTTAGATTGGGGGTTATAGCAGAAGGATCAGTTCTGAACTGAGACCCAGCAGAGGAAACAACATTCTCCTTGATTAGTCAATGAGTTTTCCAGTCATGGGCTCTTGACTTTGTGTTGTACCACAATTCCAGGTTAGAAAGCTGCTGATACCTCTATGTTGCAGCAGTGACCACATCTTCCCCAGTAGGTCATTATTATAGCTCAAATGGCTACACTGGGAAATACAGTTAATGCCCTCTCTACCCCAGCAGCCAGCACAACATTTCTGATACTCTAACTTCGTCATGACTGAGGAAGCTTCCAGTCCAGTTCCTGGTTGAACTGTGTTTTATGGCCAAAGTATTTAGTGTCCTCAGTAGTAGGGTCTGGAATTTTACAGTAAGACCTTATTACTGAATTAAAAATCTCTTAATAGAGATGAAATTTTAGGAACAAACTTATTCTCAGAGCTAAGCTCATTCTTAAATCAGAGATCAAAACAGCGGAATAAAACCTTTAAAACTACACTTATTTTGGTGATTGTTTGTCTATGCTTATGTGTGTGTGTGGGGAGGGGGGTGCCACTGTGTGTATGAAGAGACCAAAAGACAACTTATAGGATTAGATTCTCTATTTTCTACTATGCAAGGTCCAGGCATGGAATTCAGGTCACTTCAGGCTTGTTAGCTAGCTTCTTTTTCTGCTAAGCCATTTCACCTGCCTCTCCCCTCCATAAAAACCTTAAAGCTGGTTATTGTAGCAAACACCTTAATGCCAGCACCTGAGAGGCTAAAACAAGAGAATTGCCATGAGCAAGATCCTATCTGGAAATAAAAAGAATATTGTGAAAAGAGTTGAAAACTGTGAATCAAAGCTTCAAGTTGTTTTTAATTATAGAAACTTGGGGGGTGTGGGGGGAATAGAGTTTTCCATTTCTGTTTCAGTTCCCCTTCCAAGTGATGTGATGCAACAGGGTGGTTTCTATAGTTACATTTGGCTTTGAAGTTGCAAGATGCCAGCAGATACGATATAGACAAGGTCAATATGAATATTTTTTTCCCTCTCTGAAACCTAATTCTATACTTGCTTTGGTATCTGAGAAGCCAGAATTATGACAAGTTGCCTTTGGTTTAAATGCTCTACATAACAGTAGGCTCTTCCTTGATTCATTCCTTACACAGATAAAATATGAAATATGTAGGACTTGAACCCTGGGAGAATAAACAAACCATCATCCTTACTGTTGGAAACCTCAATAGGAAACTATTATGTGAATGATTGACAGATGGTCTACGACTGTCTATAGCAAAAGATAACAAAACCCTTAACTGATGGTCATAGATTCTTAAATGAAGTGCTATGTAAACTAAATTTTAATAGATGATATTTTTACGGGTAGATAAAACAAGAGGATATTTTTGTGGCTGATGACACAGGAGGCTGTGTGTATGACTGAAAGATTTACTAGATTCTGAACATTGTCACTAAAAGGAAAAAACACTTGTCTTATCTTTTTGTGTTATAAAACAAATAAAAGTAATGTACAGTTTCATGCTCTTTATGCATCTTATTTATCACTGAACTTTTACCCATTAATGCATTGCTTTCAGTGAATAAGATTTTTCAGCATTGAATTTTTATGGTAAAGAAAATTTACCAATCCTTTTTATGCCCGTCCTACCATATTTTTAATATTGTCAATTGTGTTAAAAAGTCCCCTCTGTTCTTAGGCATGACACTCAATCCCTTTAACTCTCTTTTAAATTATGGTAATGCCACTCCATACAGTAGCCACCAGATGGTAATGAAGAGCAGTTTGGCTGCACACAGTGCCACTGGGCTCTGTTCAGGCTTCACGAGTTTGTGTAGATTAGTTCTGATCACTCTGTTCAATTGATGGCAGGCTGGGTAAACCTATGATGCTCAGATTGTTTAGTTTATGTGCCTCTGACTTGTGTGACAGGTTCTGTATTGAGAGAGAAAAGAGAGAGAGAGAGAGACAGAGAGAGAGAGAGAGAGACAGAGAGAGAGAGAGAGAAAGTGAAAGCAGACAAACGGGCATAAAATAACCCACAACCGCTTATTCTTACAAGTTATTTTTATTTAAACATTTGAAATGCCAAAATGTTTGTGTATGCATGCAAACATCAGGCTGAATCGCTGTTTCATTCTAATTATGAGTATTTCTGAAATATTGATCCCTTCATTCACACTTTAAGCTGACAGAAAAGCATACACTATGTAAATGCTTTCATATGATTACAGAAAATACAGAGTAAGTTCTATGTTTTGCCTTTTGGACCTATTCAGTTGACACATATACCCAGTCACTGGTGATCTCTCAAAGTTGATAAGGAATGCCTTTAAGGTTTGGGTGGGTATCTTCATTTTATTGTGTGTGTGTGTGTGTGTGTCTGTGTGTGTGTGTGTGTGTGTGTGTGTGTGTGTGATGGGTGTCTACCAATGCACTTGATTTGGAGGTACAAGTACCCATGACCCACCTGTCTGGGTTCTGAGAATCAAGCTCAGTTCCTTTGCAAAACAGCAAACATTATTAAACACTGAGCCATCTCTCCAGCCCCCACGGTAGTATTTCTTTGGGAAAGGTTTAGACCATTTGTTATATTTAAAATATATGTTTTAAAATTGCAGTAGTTAAGTAACTATGTTAAAATGATTTTCTTCTATTTGGTAGCAGTTTTTATTTTCCAAGGTTTTATAATACAGGTGCAGTATTTGATAAAAATATCGAAAGAACCAACTTAAAATATGGTAACTAATTTAGTGTATTTAATATTTATGCATGCTCCTGTCATGTATAAATATGTCATGAGTGACTGCCTATTTCACAAAATTTATCAGTTAAAGACAAATAAGAAGATAATCTGTTAAAAGTGTCAAGGCTCTTTAGAAACTTAGCATCATCTTTGGAACAAATCATTGGCACTTGAAAAGCAGGAAAATATATAATTTAACTAAAACATCAAAATATTAGGAGAACCTAAAACGTTAGATGAATATTTAACCTGCTCTTCCTGTATTATGTATGCCACCATTCTCCAAAGAATTAGAGGCAGTAGGATATGGATAATCTATTATCTATCGTCTTACACTTATCCATACACATTTAAAATTACTTATTTATTTTTTACGAATGGTATGAGTCTGAATATGCTGGGGCACAAATAGGCCAGGTGTTGGAACACTCAAATTGCAAGGAGTTGAAAACCACCCAATGTGGATTCTGGGAATAGAACCCAGGTCCTCAGCAAGAGCAGTAAGTTCTCTTAACCACTTAGCTACCTCTCCAGCCCCATGCATCCACACTTTGAAGAACTGACTCGGGTCAGACATAGAGGTACACATCGTTAATCACAGCATGCAAAAGACAGAGCGTGTGGGTTTCTAAGAATCCAAGGGCATTGTGTTCTAGGTCAAAGCAGCAACAGATACACAGTAACTATGTATCTGTTACAACAGATACAACAGATACATTGTCTCAACAATGACAGAACTAATTCATGAGCTGGATGTGCTGGGTGCTTGATAATCTAAGAAAAAAAAAGTAATATTGCAACCGAAGACTACAATAGAATCCCTTTTCCAGGGCAGTTAGTCATTGTCTGCAGAGGTCTCCAAACCACTGGATGAAACACAACATGAAAAGTAATCTCATTTATTCAGTGTCTAATGAGTTTAGTTTTAATCTTATCACATGAGATTGGACTCATTCAGGGTGATATGGCTGTAGAATAATTTTAATTTTACCTATTAAAAACAACTTTTTGTAGAAACACGTAGAGTATTTTACCAGATATATTTATGTATATAGCGATTTTGCTCAGTTGACCCAAAATTAACCATCACAGTACTCATTAAATGGTCTTTAGGGTTTTGGGTTTTTTTTTCCCCTTGTAGAAAGATGTGGGCTTCTAAAACATGTATAGGGTCATAGCTACATGCCAAAGACAGTCACCAAATATCTCTCAGTATTTTTATCTTTATGAATCCTCTTTGCACAAATCTATTAAACCTTATAACCTGCTTTGACCAATAGAGAGATCCTCTGTGTTTTGAAGATTTTTGTTAAGAAGTCTCTTGCTTCAGCCTGGCTATTTGGGAAAGGCAGACAGTATCTAAGGAGTCTCACTATCCTGAGACCACCATCTTGTAAGGAAGTCCAAGCTAACTTAAGGCAGAAGAGAGAGACAGAGAAGGAGAAGTAACTAGCAATCAAGCCCTCCCCCGTTGTTTCAGATAGTCCAGCTAGGTATCTGTCATATAAATCTAAAGCAGTGTCTTACACCCTCAACAGGCATAGATCCGTTCACTGTAGTAGTATCCATGGAGAATTGCTATAGCCACACTACAAACCATTGTTTTAATATAGCAAGTTTTATATTGTTTTGTTGCATATGGACAGTTGTTCAAAACAAAAGCTAACACAAACAACAACAACGACAAAAACCAAAACCAAAACCAAAGCAAAAGGCAACAAAAAAGTTCCAGGAAATCTTCCACATCCTCATCCTTACCATTGTGTCTGGAAAATGTTGACATTTTCCTTATTTCCTTCAGATATTTTCTCACTGAAACAAGGCATTGCACAGTCTAAGCAGGCAAGAATCCTCGCTTTTACTCTATTCATTCCTTCTTTTCACGGATACTTGCTATCTAAAATTTTCTTCATGCAAATTCGCACAAGTGGCTAGATGTGTGCCTGTGAACAATTCATAGTGTTACCTTTCATTTTGTTCATTTTAAATAATTATCTCCCTCAAAGTGTTTTTTCTGTTTCTTATTCTGCATACATTGTGTCAAACATCTAGAGACAGATGAATGGGTTCACAGACAGGTAGATGGATCTTCCTTTCTTCATTTTAATTGCTGCAGAAGTCTAATATTGGGTTAAGCATGCTCCCCGAGATTTGTATGGTCCCTAGCGCTGTGAGCATGGCAGAGCCTTTAAAAGGTAGGGCTTACTCCAAGATATACGTTGTTATTTGAGGCATCATTTTTCCAAAGAGATCCAGGTGGTTCTTTTAGGAACCTGTTATTATGGTGCTGTGATGAGAAAAATAAAGTCTGGCTTGTCCTTGCTTTGTTTTGGCTTCCTGTCTCAACATGTGACCTGCCTCTGTCATAAACTCCCATCAGGATACCACTTACCCACCTTGTGATCAAGCGGCATCCTTACTAGAGCCAAGGCTATGCTGCCCTGGGTTTAAGCTACCAAAACTCTGAGCTACAGAACGAAGCCTGAGATACTTCGGTATGGCTAAATTGAAGTGAAACAGTGAAGCACATAGAGCTGTATCATAGCACTCTATGTCTGCATGGAAATCCTCATTCACTTCCTCATGAAATATTGATTTGTTTATAATTTTCTGCTGTAACAATTAAAAACACTCCCTGTGCTTCCTCATACAAAAATTTGGAACGCTTTAATAGTCTTTGAAATAGGCGTGAGGTTTCTTAGTACAAGACACAGCATTGTATTTATTATATAGAAATTGGTAACAACTTCAGTGTTTTTCAGAATCAGTGGATGATGCTTAAAATTTTTTCCCACTAGCTACTGGCATTTGACACTGTGTAATTATATAACTTGATAATTGATTTCTTTGGATATTTGGATACTTGGTTATATATATATATATATATATGTATATATATATATATATATACATATATATATATATATATATATATATATATATATCACATGAATGTATTAACACAGTTAAGGGAGTATTTATTCTAATACTCAGAACTCTATAGGAACTTTATAGAATAGTTGTACATAAATAATTACGAACTTTTGGAAGTATTTCTGTGGTGGTTTTAATGAGAATTCCTCCATGGACTCTAGCATTTGAACAGTTGGTTCTCAGTTGGAGGTGATTGGGATGTTTAGGGAGAAGTAAGCCATTGGAGGTGACTCTAAGAGTCTAAAGACATCCCATTTTCAGCTGTTTTATGAGGCTCAGGGTGTGAGCTCTGAACTTCTGGCTCCAGCTAACATACCTCTGCTTTGCCACTATAGACTCTAAGGACCTGGAATTGTATTGCAAATAAACTCAACCTTCTGTAAATTGCCCTGGTCATGGTGTTTAGAAAGGTAATCAGAAGGACTTTTGTACTCATTGTGAACCCATTTAATTACTCAAATTCTAAGAAAATAATTTTCTGTCATTAACTTCTTACAAAGTAGCAGACATTTTGGTGAGTCCTCTCTCCAGTTCAATGGTGTCTTAGTCAGGGCTTCTATTCCTGCACAAAACATCATGACCAAGAAGCAAGTTGGCGAGGAAAGGGTTTATTCTGCTTACACTTCCTTCCACATTGCTTTTCATCACCAAAGGAAGTCAGGACAGGAACTCACACAGGACAGGAACTTGGAACCAGGAGCTGATGAAGAAGCCATGGAGGGATGTTGCTTATTGGCTTGCTTCCTCTGGCTTGCTCAGCTTGCTGTTTTATAGAATACAGGACTACCAGCCCAGGGATGGCATCACCCACAATTGATCATCACCCCCGCCCCTTGATCATCAATTGAGAAAATGCCTTACAGTTGGATGTCATGGAGGCATTTCCTCAAGGGAGGCTCCTTTCTTTGTGATAACTCCAGCTTGTGTCAAGTTGACACACAAAACCAGACAGTGCAATCGGCCTTTAAAATGTATTCTTCCTTTTCCTTAGAAACTATCAGATTTTCAAATAAATCAAAAGTTTGTATTGGAAATAGAGTATTTCCTATGTTACTGTGGGATTTTAGAGATGATTAAGTACAAAATCAAAGTGTCAGTGACTAACTCAATTACAGATACATATACAAAATATTTCATAATTCAAAATTCCTAAGAATGTTGACTTTGTGAATTTTATGAACAGATATAATATTCAGAGAAGAAGCAAACACTGTCCAAATTTTAATTTCTTTTCCAAATAATCATACTAAAACAACTAAGTCTGTGACAAGTATATGACAAAAATAATTGCTAGTACAATAGTAATCACTGATATTGTGAAATGCTTAGGGGTGTAGATTCTGTTAAAAATCCCCAGATTAGAGGAAGGTCCTACACTGTGGCTGAGACTCGACACACTCATTATAGAAATCACCAGGGACTGAACTACCATATAATCTAGGAATCCCACTGCTGGCTAATAGTGACTATAGTAATAATACAGTCTGCTGAGAGCATTGTATTTCTTATATACAATGTATGGAGAATTCACATGACAATATTTCGACATCATGTTTGCAGGGATTCCTTGATTGTTTTCCTAAAGGAGAGAGGTTGGTTTTCACCAGAATTAGTAAGGCAGATCTCAACGGGGATGAGATTAGCTGAAATATCCATCAAAGGGAGAGAGAACCTGTAAAGACCAGATCCAGAGATTAGGCACTGCCCCAAGTTGAGGGATGGGGCCACCTACCTTTCTCAAAAATTTTAACTCAGAATTGCTCCTGTCTAAAGGAAATACAGAGACAAAGAGTGGAGCAGAGACTGAAGGAAAGGCCATCCAGAGACTGCCCCACCTGGAGATCCATCCCATATGCAGCCACCAAACCCAGTCACTATTGCTAATGCCAAGAAGTACATGCTGACAGGAGCCTGGTATAGCTGTCTCCTGAGAGGTTCTGCCAGAGCCTTACTGATACAGATGTGGATGCTTGCAGTCAACCAACAGTCTGAGCACACCAATGGAGGAGTTAGGGCACGGGCTGAAGAAGCTGAAGGGGATTTGCAAACCCCATAGAAAGAACAACAATATCAACCAACCAGACCCCCAGAGCTATCAGGGACTAAACCACCAACCAAAGAGTACACCTGGATGGACCCAGACTCCAGGTGCATATGTAGCAGAAGATGGCCTTATCTACATCAGTGGGAGGGGAGGCTCTTGGTTCTATGAAGGTTTGATGCCCCATTGTAGGGGAATGCTAGGGCAGTGGGTGGGTGGGTGGCGGAAGCATCCTCACAGAAGCAGGGGGATAGAGGTTGGGATGGGGGTTTTTGGAGGGGAAACCAGGAAGTGGGATAACATTGGAAATGTAAATAAATAAAATATCCAATGAAAGAAAATTTAAAAGACAGATCTCTGACTAAGGAAGTTGCCAATTATTTGTCCAGTCATAGTTACTGATATGCTGTACACCCTGTGTTGTAACAAGAGATAAACACAAGAATGGCAAACAGCCAGCCTGAGTCTCCCAAATACAGTCCATAGGAGAGGAATATCAGAGATGGAACTATGGGGGTCTAGTGAATTCCACAAGACAGCAATTCAAAATGCAGACTCCTATGGGAGCTCACAGTTCTTCACTTTATAGACAGTGTATGCCTTCCTTTGGAAAGAAAAATATCAAGAGATTGAATTAGATAAGGAAATCCCCCCAGAACTCTTTTCTAACTTTTCCATGTTAGCATCCCACTAGTCATAAAAATTTGAACAAGTCATTAGTGTTCTAAACAGAATGCAATAGTATGGAAATTACTTAGGCAATTGACACATATCATATGGAAACAGTACAGTGCATATTAAAGGAAAAGGACCCCCCCCCAGTAATTAGTAATTGCAAAAAAGGCCTGTTCCAAGTATTTGTTTTTATTCCATAAAACAAACCCTGCTTAGGGCTCTCTTTCAAGTTGTGAAGGAAACCACCTCTCTGTCTCTGTTTGTCTCTCTATCTGAATCTCTCTTTCTCCGTCTCCCTGTCTGTCTCTGTCTCTGTCTCTGCCTCTCTTCCCCCTCTCTCCCTCCCTCTCTCCTTTCCTTCCTCACTCTCTCATATTCTTTTCCTCCGTCCCCCCACCCTCTCTCACTTCCTCCCCAACTCATCTTTCCCTCCATACTTCCAAGCCCCTCAGGCCCCTCTTTCTCTCTCTTTTCTCCAGTCAACCCCTCCACCTTTGCCTCATACAGCTGTCAACTTCTGGAATTCAATGAGTTCCAATCTGAAGGGAAAGGTTTCAAGAGGTAGCAGCAGGTCTGTATGCCCCTAGTTCCTGGATAGAGTTGCAAGGGGCGGGGTGGGGGGGGTGGGACATGCGTGTGTGTTGAGTGGGGTAGGGCAAAGAAAGAAAATCTTTAAAACACTCTCCACAGATACCTTGACAGCATTCTCCATAACTGTCCAACAGTTTGGCAAAAGTCCGCCCAGGTTAGTAGAAAGAATCTCCCTTTGCCTTAGTTGCCGGCCACCCAACGTCCTGCCCCCCTCTCCCCTCCCCCACCCGCCCCCAAACGCTAGGTCCCAAAGGTGGTACTCAAAAGGGTTCTCGCCTCTTCGCCAATACCTCCCACCGCCACGCCCCGCAATGCCTCTCATCCCGCCCTTTCTCCACCTACATTCTCCGCAGTGGGCACGGGCAAGTCCTCAAACAACCTATGAGAAAGGCGCTTCATTGTTTCCAGCTAAAACCCTCGTGAAGGGAGGGAGACCAGCAGAAAGAAGAGAAGTCAGCCCAGGCCAGTGGCAGGGGACCCATTTGGGGTTGTGGAATCTCTGACCCGAAGCAGGGATCAAGGACCGTGGGTAGCATCCCTGAGTTACAGGTTGGAACAAACTTGCCTAGCTTCGCGTGGCAGGAGCTCCCAAGTTCACCGGCGAGCAGCGCTTGCAGGCTGGACAAGGTTCGGAGCTGAGCGCTGGGCTCCTGCTCGCACTGGGCGCGAGCGGCGAGGGAGGGGGCGGGCGCGCAGGTCCCGCCTCCCCTGGCCGCGTGCACACACACGCCCACCGCGGCTAGGCTGGAGGAGCGCGGGCGAGTGTGAGCGCGGGCGAGTGTGAGCGCGAGTGTGCGCACGCCGCGGGAGCCACTCTGCCCTCTCCTCGCACCCTGCACAGGGCATCTCGAGAGGCTGGAAACCTGAACAGGCTTAAAGTATGGCATGTTGCGAAGATGGTTTCTGTCCAGAAGGTACCCGCGATCGCGCTGTGCTCCGGGGTCAGCCTCGCCCTCCTGCACTTCCTGTGCTTGGCGGCTTGGTGAGTTGGGGGGGGGGGAGGGTCGTAGCATAGGGGGTGCATGGGGAAGGTGGGCAAGTGTCCAGATCCACAGCACCCCTCTGGCCACTCTTCCCTGAGTGAACCAGATCTTTCCGTCTTCAGTGCCATATGGGCTGAAGCCAAGCTTTCCTTGGACCGAGTAGACTCAGAGACCACTGGGAAGTCGGGTGCAGGAAGCGCGGGTGCTGGGGTACGTGCTGCCTGAGGGTACTTGCCGTCTCGGGGTGCCTGATGCCCAAGAATGCTCTTTTCCTGACCATTTTTGGTTCTCCATCTCCCAACCCCCAACCCTCCTTTAGCTTAAGGCCAGCGACTCTTTCCCTAGAAGGCAACCCTTTTCCACCTGTTCTCAGATCCATTCTTAAAATAGTCTTTTCCCACCCCTATTATTTTTGCACTTGCAGTTTAAACGAATCCCCAGGACAGAACTCAAAGGACGAGAAATTGTGCCCAGAAAATTTTACCCGTATCCTGGACAGTTTGCTGGATGGTTATGACAACAGGCTGCGTCCTGGATTTGGGGGTACGGATTGTTTCAAAACATGCAAGTGTGCTCTGTCTGTCCGTCTCTGGTCTGCCTGTCTATTTGTGGAAATATCATTAGGTACGCCTCACGTGCAAAAATGAAAACCAGTCATTCTCTCGAGCGCCTCCCCCCTTCCTCTCTTCCTCTCCTCAGTGAGACCTATGACAAGAAGACCGCCTCCACCCGTACTTTCCCATCTCCCCACCCCCTCAGGAGCTTGGCCTCCCCCACACTAATTACCTCTTGAGACCTGACTGCAGGGTGGGGGAGGCTGGGAAGTCAAAAATGAACTCAGAGCTGCTGCCCTGTGGCTGCATGGCTTCTCTGAGCCTGAGCATAGATTTTCCTTGAATCTGTTCACTTTGCCCAGGTCCATTGTTGTTCCAGAAGCAGCTGGCCTCGGGTCTTCTCCTCCACGTGTCCCTGTCTCTGCCAAAGGTTCACCCTGTGTTCTACCTAGGACAGGAATCTGGGGCACAGATCTGAAGCTAGCTGCTCTGTTGGGGAGCCCTGTCCTTTCCAGCTTTCTTCTCACTTTCTTTGAGGAGCTGGTCTTTGGCCTTTCTCCTCTAATGTTTCAGAAGTGATTGGCTTTATCTCCTCCTTGGATCAATACCTGTAGAGTGCATAGTAGAGTGACACATTCACAGCACACGTTTGTTCTCATACCATATTTCCTTTGCATATTCAACGGGTATCTATATGGCTTGCTGCTAGGCGCTGGGTACATTAAAACCAGAAAGAACTCATCCTCAATCCAGCCTAGCAGGCCTGTTCATCAGTAAGACAGGACTGGGTAAGACCCTGCTTGGCTTGGTTCACTCTTCTGAATGCAAAGTCCTGCTCTTTCTTCTGTAAATGAGTTACACCAGAGGACCTCAGACTTAAAGTAGCCCAAGTTCTCAAACTGATAGGAATGGTAACAGTGACAACCATTACTAGTGTGTTTAATTAATTTCAACTAGATTGGCATTTTGTATACATTACTCTTAACTCTCAGGGCAACTCCAAGAAAAAGCTGTTGCTGTCCCCATTTGACAGGTTTGGAAAGTTAGGCCAGTTCAACTTGAATGTATGGACTTGAACTCCCCTGGGTGGCATTTTGTACTTACAGGACAAAGCTAGTAGATTGACTTGATGTCCTACTTGGGTGGTGTGATGAGTAAAAGGTGAGCTTAAAGCACGGGGGGGGGGAGGGCAGGGCTCTCTGCCTCCACTGAGGCAGTGGAGGAGGGAGAGAGTGGGAGAACAGATAAAATAGGATCCTGGAGTGGGGAACACATGGAATATGAGAAAGAATGTGGAGGGAGAGAGAAAGAGTCATGGAGTAAAGTAGACTTGGATAGACTGGGGTGAGGACAAGACAGAGGAGGACACAGAGAGGTTTCCCACAGGGCACGTAGCACACTAGTAAGAGGCTGAGATCTGGTCTCCAGGATTCCAATCCATTTCTTTGCTGGGGTTTTATTTTTTTTTTTAGGGGGCAGCTGGGGGTGCAAAAATCTATAAAATAGTGAGGTGATTCCTTTGGTGTTTGTGCATTGCCAGTGATAAAGATGGATGGAAAGATGGAAGTGTCTCCTGCTCTTGTTCGCTGTTGTTTCTCCAGGTAGAGCTTGCCCACACTACCTTTGCTTTCATGCAAATCTGAAGAGAGATTTCATTAGAGAAGTGAATCATTTGTCAAAGTGTGAGCTCTCATAAGTGACTAGGAAATTATCATTTTAGATCAAAAATAGTTTTGTGGAGAATGTTCTAGATCACTGATACTGCTTGAATCCGTAGAATGTCAATAAAAGAGGCTTTATCTTCCCAGAAGGGTTTTTAAACTCACATTTTAAATACAAAAGTAAGGAAAATATAACTCATATGTACCTTAAATATTCATAAACGAAAGCACAATTTATAGCTGGTTCTATATGACTTTATTAGTAAGTGTTGAAAGTAAAAATATGTTCTCTTGGCTGTAAGACAACTTATTTAAAAAAAGAAGAAGGGAATCTGCTGGATAGAAGCATTTTTACCATGTACTCTCTCCCATAACAGTGGGTAGATCCTAATATGAGTGTTAGATTCTGGTCACCTATAATGTGGGAAAAGTGTCTCAAGGCCATTATCAGTCATCTTACTTGACATTGCTGAGTGATCTGCCTTACTCACCTGGTCATCGCTATAACCATCATGGGGCAGCATTGCAGTTATCCTATTTGAGTGTTAGCAGACCATTAATTACTAACAAGTTACCATAAGAACACAGTCTAAGGGATGTTTTCACCCTGCTCATAGATATCTGTAGTGAGATGATTGGGTTTTCAGAAATGGGCCACTCTCTTTAAGCACATAGTCTTCCAAATGTGACAGAAGGGTGACAATTATCACCTGCAGGACATGGATTATCTGTTTACATGGAAGTTCTATTGTGAACTATTGAAAATAAAAGGAAACATTACTGTTACCAGGTAAATTTATATGCCACAACTTTCATCCCTTCCATGGCTTGACATTTTATACTTTGCGCAAAGTTTGTCATTTAAAAATAAGATGAAAACCATTCAGATTTTGACCACAGCACACTATAAATATGGATTGGCTTCCTGCTTCCTTTAATCCTATTTCTGCTCTTTGTGGGACATTTACCTTTTATCTGTTTATACAACTTAGCCGGGTTCAATTTAAAATAAAGCTAAAAGTAAAGATGTGAATTGCAACGGGATGGTTTGTGACTACACAGTCGGCCAGGCAGAGGTTGGAATAGATTTGGAAACCAAATTATGTATTTTTAACTCAGCAGCACAGCTTGCCGTGGGGAGATAAAGGGAGCTGGAATGGTTCTCTTCTTTCCATCCCTCCAGGAATCCTCTCTCTCATCTTCTCATTCTACTGTTTGGGTGGGGGGGAGCAAGGTGAAAGGTGAGCAGAGCAAGCCAGTAGAGAGAAGCTGGAATGGACTTCTGAAGGGCAGAAGTCTTTCAGTTTCTGATGAGTCAGTTCCTATCATGCTGATGTAGCTTGTTCCTGCTTAGAAGTGGCACCCACATTGACTTTGTCACAGAGGAACTAGAAAGTCGTTCTTTCTGTCTCTTGTTCACTTTGAACACAGTTGTATGGCTTCATAAAACTAAGTAGCTAACCACAGGAAGATAGTTTAGGAATCCTGCCTTTCCCTATTTTCTACTTATCTAAGGCATTCATGCAGTCTTGGGGACATATAATCTCAAACAATCAATACGATAAATATAGGTGGTTGCTTTAGAGCTTCTTCCATAACCTTTCTCATATGGAAACAAATTTCCATTAACTTCACAAGGTTGCTCATTAGTGTAGTAGCACTTCATATTACTGGACTGCATCATGGTCTTAAGTAATAAGATTGTTTCAGAAACACGGAGATGTTCAAGGCAAGCATTATCCCTCTGCTGGAGAAGAGGCTGAAAGAATTCCTATAGAATTGTCCACAATAGCTAAGGCTAATAATTGACAAAGTCACAGCTCACGTCACATCTTCCAATCTTTAGTCAAGACAGCTGATGGATATGTCCATTTTTGAGGTATTCTCACAAGTACTATGTATGAAGAATCAGTTGTCCTGAACATAACTCTTATTACTTGGTTAAGGATAAATAAGCAGTTATACCATCCTAAAGAGAAAAATAATAGTTTTTAAAATGGAGAATAAAACATGGAAACTTGTATTCATTTGGGTGAACTTGGTCGATTTCTCTGACACAAACCTGATTGTTCTTATGAAGTTTTCAGATGATCTGTGTCTCCATCTGAAAGTTTCTGTGTCATGTGCTAGCTTTATTAATTGAATGTCAAACCATGATTAATAATCATACATCAGATGAATATTTTAAGTAGAGGAACAGAAAGAGAAAGTGACATTCCCAGAGTCACTGATTGATTCATTTGTTATACCAGTGTGAAGATACAGTATTATGTAGAAGGAGTAACATGGAGGTGTTAAGACAGTATTTGGAATCCAAACTGTCTATCATGGACTTTACCTCTAAGCAATAAAAAGAGATAAAGGTAGCAAAGATCAAACAATTAAATGATAATATGCCTGAACAATCTAGTAGCATCAAAACAGAAAGTAAGAAAGGAATCTAGTCTACAAAGAAATGATAGCCAAGCAAATCTTTCAAGTTAATAGCAAAGGGTGCCAGGAAGGAAAGAGAAAAGTTATCGTCAGACAAGTAAACAACCATCAACGCCCAAACGAACTCAACAAGCAGACAAACACAAGAAATAACATATGAATAAATAGACAATAGATTGGTGTGATTATAAGAATCAAAGGTACCTGGTGCCCTTCTTGTTCTAAAGTAGTGCCAGGATGATTACGGTATTAGGTGGGAATGGTAAGCAGAAGCCAGGTCATAAAAGATCTGTGGGGGATTCTATAAAGAATTCTGGATGATTTTCTTAGTAAACGTGGGAGCCACTGGATTTCATTAGGTAAGGCATTAACTTACTGTGAAAGGACTCGTTTAGGTGATGAGTAAAGGAAGGTTTGGAAGCAGAGGAAACCACATGGCACGTGGTGCAGCTTTTGTGTTTCAGGGTTGTACTGTTATCGTTGTGGTTATTCCTCTTCGTTATGTAGATGGTCATATGAAATGACGTAGATGTAGGAAGGATGGACATAAATGGACAAAGATGAGATATTTTGGGGATTTTGATTCAACAAAACGATGATATATTTAATATGAATGATCAAGGGAAGTAAAATTAGCTCCATGATTTCTATTCTGAGCAACTGAACAAGTGTGGTGTTTAAAGTTCTAGGGAAGTGTCCAAATTTCCTCCCAAGCTCACTTGCTAGTAGAAGAGACAGGAAATTAAAACACATAACGAGTGAACTATGGAGTGTGCTGTGTGCCTGGTGTCAGTGACTGTACAGCACAGGGGTGGGGGATGGTTTTAATTCCACAGTTAGGGAGGCTTTGTTGATAACGTGGTACCTGAACAGTGATCACAGAGGCATGAGAACAGGGGGCACATTTGGGGTGAAGTGTTCTGGTGAGCAAGAGCTCTTGGGACAATCCTGTGAAACCTGCAAGTCAGGGCTGGTGCAGTCCAGATGAAAGTCCTGAGGAAGAAAGGTCCATACCCAAGAAGAGGTTCTACAAAGCTCTATAGGCAGCCATGTAGACTTTGCTTTTATTCTTTATTCTGAGTCATGCTGGATATGATTAGGGGATCATATTAGGGGCACATCCTGAATTGGAGACTTTTGAAAGGCTCACTAGGGATATTGTGTTAAGAACAGAAAGAAGCAGGAGTGGTTGGGAATTTTTTACACTCACTCAGGCACAAGATGATTAACACTTCGACCAAGCAAGTGACAGAGTAATCTGTTGATTTCTAAGACTTGGTTGTCTTCTGCCTTTGTTTTCTCTTTTACAATGCAGGGTTTGTGAGGAATGAAAGAAATGAGACTGAGTAAAGTTTTGGCTTAAATATCTAAAGGGATACCATTGTCGGCATGATAGTAGAAGCCCGTTAGAGGGGTGGATACATGATTTGCATGTGCATACACTAAAGTCATGATTCCTAAATACCAAAGAAAGTATCTTGCAACTGAAGAGAAATACATGTGTCAACACATATGGTATTTAATGTCTTAAGACCAAAGAGGTTGAAGACATTAAAGATGAGACAGAAATGCACAAATACTTATCTTTGAGCTCTGATGGCTCCAATGTTAACAGGCATGGAACCAGAAGGAAGTTTGAGCAGAAGTATTCTATGGTGTGCTAGCAGGAAAATCTTATTTTGGTAGTTGTCAACAGACAGATCAAGAGACACATGGGCTTAAATTGACCACTAGATTTAGCGATGTGTAGATGACTTGGATAAAATCAGTTTTGATGCATGGTGGGCATGGGTGTAGTGTGTGTGTGTGTGTGTGTGTGTGTGTGTGTGTGTGTGTGTGTGAATGTGTGTGTATGTGAATGTGTATATGTGTGTGTGAATGTGTATATGTGTGTGTGAGGTGTGTGTGTGTGAATGTATGTGTGTGTGTGTGTGTGTGAGAGAGACAGAGAACAGAGAGACAGAGAGAGATTACTTGAGGGCATATGCATTTGTACTAATGAATAAAGAAATGGTGTAGATAGAACCAAATGACCATTTTTTGAAATAATTTTTCATAGTTATTTTTGACAAAAGATATACTCACTGATTGTCACTTTGAGGGTGTAGGCTAAATACAGAATATAAGATGTTAGTGTGTTTTGAATTAAACCTTTTTTTTTTAAAATGGGAGACAAAACATAGCTTTTAAAGTTGATGAGAACAGTGGAATTGCTAGGGGAAAACTCATGGTTCTGACAAAAATTTCAATGAATCAGAGTACAGCAGAGGAGGGAAGGGACAGGAAGGAAGATTTGGGGCAGTTTGTACCAAATTTTTCCCCCAGAAATATAAATGTGGAAGGATATTTTTAAGTAAATAGAAATAAATATTTGAAATTATCTTAGGGTTTTACAGCTGTGAACAGACACCATGACCAAGGCAGCTTTTACAAGGACATCATTTAGTTGGGGCTGGCTTACGGTTCAGAGGTTCAGTCCATTCTCATCAAGGGGGGGTCATGGCAGTGTCCAAGCAGGCGTGGTTCAGGAGAGCTGAGAGTTCTACATCTTCATCTGAAGGCTGCAAGGAGAATACTGACTTTAAGGCAGCTAGGATGAGGGTTTTGAAGCCACACCCACAGTGACACATCTACTCCAAAAGGCCCACACCTCCTAATAGTGCCATTGGGCCGAGCAACTATCACAATTGAAAGTAAGTATTTTTTAAGATTAAAAATATCAATTGTTTGTGTACTATTGGTAATGAAAGATGCTTTCTGGAATGGTAAGCAGGGGCATGTGGAAGAAAGGTCACTTTACCCAAGTTTATAAGAAAACAAACATACTAGCGCTATCACATATAAATTTTTCTTTCGAATAAGAATGTACTAATACATTTAGTATGTCCTGAAACAAACTGTGTCAAATATAAATATAATAGGATATTAAGAAATTGTTGTGGTAAAGCTTCAGTGAGCCTTCAGATTTTATATAAAAACATTTTAGCTTACATTTGTATATCATTAAATATTGTTACTTTCTATTCTAGGCCCTTTTGAATATATTTATAGATGTCTTAGATACACATGATGATGTTTGTTTAATAATACATTTTCACTATAACCCACATATAACTTTCTTTTCATCCCTCCACTCATTTATTCATTAAAACAAAGTTACCATACTTACCGAACAGCATCCAGCCTAAAGAGCAGACCCTAATATCAACCTGTAGTTTGCTACTCATTTCTTCAATCCTACCCTCATACTTATCCTTTTCCCTTCTCTATTGTCCCATTGCTCTATTCCAAGCCTTTTTCTAATGGGTGTTTTACATTATCTTTATTTTTACAGTATATTTAAAGCATTAGCTGCCTTTAATTTGCAATATATAAACTTTTGCCATGCTTTAGACTTAATGATGCATTGCTGAGCGTCATTCTTTTTGTTGCCTAGTGCTATTGATTCTTCCTTTGCTTGTTATGTGATGTTCACGTTGCATAAGAACTGGCTTACTTGTCTGCTCTGTTGGCAGTGGGTCTTTTGCTTGTTTCCCAGATTGTATTGCTGTGAATATTCTGGCCCAAATTCCCTGCTGTAAATGTGCAAGAGTTTCTTTTGCGTATATATCAAGGAGTGGTTTATTCTGGCTCTTAGTGTAAGTGGGAGTTCAACTTGAAGATATAATGCCAAACTGTTTCTCCATGGTGAGTTTACAAAATTAAACTCCCTTTTACAATGAACATAAATTCTGGATCCACATATATTTTAGCACTGAGAGAGAGAGAGAGAGAGAGAGAGAGGAGAGAGAGAGAGAGAGAGAGAGAGAGCGAGCTTGAAATGGCATTTTTTTTGAAATGGCATTTTATTTCGAGATAATTTTAATATTTATTCTTTTCATCGTGTTCAAATATCTATGAACATCATTTAAAATCTTATTTTCTACAGGAATTTCTATTTTTTAAATTTTATTTTCATGGTTTATTCATACTGCTTCGAGTCTTTTGCTTCCATTATTGAAAACCGACTGCTTGTAAAGTAAAAGAATATTGATAGAAGGGTCATAAACTGTATAAGGCACCAATTTTTAATGTCTTCTAAGTCAAGGAAGCTTCTAGAACTCTGAGCTATTTCCTGCTTCGTTGATAAAATCAATGAGTATCTTTTGTCTTTGTTTACTCTCCAGTAACTATAATATTTCTCTATCTTGTTAATGTCAAGCAAAATTGGAAATATCTTTATAATCTTCCTGAAACGTGTGTGTTGTTGCTGTTGTTTTCTGCCGAGTTCTTGCAGTTCCCTTAGTTTGGATACCACTTAAACTTTGTAAGATGTTGGTGCATTTGTTATGTGGGTGGCTGGAAAGTAAGTTGTTTCCTCAGGAGCATAGCTATGGAGATAATATGGAGAACTAGGACTGACACATACATCAGTGAGACAGGTTTTTATATTATGATGTGACAGCAAATTGTACATCACTATTGGAAATGAAATTGAGAATTGATGGACTTAACTAGGCCTTTGAGTGTTGAGTAAAGAGTTGGAGCTTATCTGATACTTTCTTAATTGCTTTCCCAGCCAAATAATTAGATAGGACCATTTTCCTGAGTTTAATATTAACAGTCTTGTCTGTTTGACACTTGATGAAGATCACTCTATTTGCCTAACAGATTCTCAGGGTCAAAGTATCACCTCACAGAAAGATTTAAAAAATATTTAAAAACATCTCTGGTATCAGTGAAATAGGAATATTTTGGAGGAAGGCATCTTTGATGCTCCCCAAATACATTTACAATTATGGGAATAAATCTTCCCAATCTGGTTTCTATGCAATTATGCACTTTGCAAGGCTGATTTGAGCATCTTAACCAGTAGTATTAGAGGAAGCATCTCTAAGAATTATTCTTAATTGCATAGCTACCATTATTTGTTGACAACTGATTTATCAGAGTCCTACTGCATTTCAGGTGACAAATTAATTCTATTGGAGAACACAAATATAAACCAGACAGTTTCTGCTTTAATTGGAAAATGTTTTTAACGACTCATGCAGCATCTAAGTCTTACCATTCCCCCCCCCCTTTGGAAGCACTGTAAAATTATTACTGTTGACATTAGCAAAACAAGCAAATGATTGTTCAGCACTTCATTTCTACACAGTTTGGGACTTGAAAGGGACTGAGATTTCATCTCCACTGTTAATGTTCAAAAGGCAGATTCAAAAAGTCTGAAGTAAAACACAAGAGGGTCTCAAGAAGATAATTGAGAATCTACTGCTGAAGAATGGAAATGTACATATAGCTGGAGTCTCAATCAAGATACAGTAATGTTCCATGTATAGTTGAATGATTAATTATTTTATGACATAATAGAATATAGTAAAGCTAGACTACATGTTTGAGGAAGAGGAAGAAGAAGAATTAAAATTCTGTGTTAGCCTCTGCAAACCTAGTTTCTAGATCTATACAATTCTCATAGTGAGAATAGTGGGGATAACCCACTTTGGGGAGGTTAAATAAGGATTAAAATATCATATAAAAGGAATCCAGCGTTTTGTCTGACATAAAAATAGAATTTAAATATATAATTGTTATTTCTTTGCTCATTGTATCTTGGTTTAGAAAAACACCCTCTATACGCTACTGTGTACAACACATGGCACTTGCTTTGTCCATATTCTAACCCCATTCCAGATGCTGGGCCTGTCACCTGGAATAGGTTAATGACCTCTTATATGGACTGTTTCCTTTTCTTAGCCTCCTTGTGACTTATTTTCCACCCAGGAGCCTATGTGGTTATTTTTAAACTATATAAATAATTCAATCATGCATCTCCTTACTTCAAGCCTTTGAGGGTGTGTCAGTAGTGATCAGGTACACGTCCTTACTGCATATCATATCAGAGTGTATTCATATCAGAGTGAAACTGAATAGCAGACAAAACCCCAGAGACAGAATATAAGGAAAATACCATCTTATATGCTCATGTTTGCAGAACTACCTTAACAAAATACTACTGACTAGTTAGCTTAAATAGCGGAGATTAATTTCTTCACAAGTCTGAAGGCATCGGCAAGCTTGGTTTGTTTGCCTGGACAATGCATATCCTCTGTGTCTATATATGTTTCTCACTTGGTGTGTGTCTTATGTTCTCTTCTCCTTTTTTTATAAAGCCACCAGGTGATTATATTGGATTAGGTACCATTTAAAAGACCTCCTTTTAATGTAATTACGTTTTTAGAGCACTGTCTCCAAAAATGCTCATTAGAAGGTGGTGAGTGTTAGGACCTCAACATGTGAGTGTGAGGGGAACATAACTTAAGTCCATGGGACTCTTTCTCATCTCCAGGCCACTTCCTGGCCTTCTGCAAATCCTATTGCTTATGGTTTAAACAGTAGTCACTGTAGTATGTGTTATAAATGTGTTACTTAAAAGATGCCAGTTTTAAACACAAATGGGCTCAGGAGTTGGTGGATGCCCCATCTATGGCACCCTGGTTTTATTCTTTGTGGCTTCCATTTCTTACCAGTGTCCAACTCTGCTTTGTCTCTCTGGTCTCCTTTTTAGTCCTTGAAAACAATCATACCCTTTTTTGCTTGATGTTGTCCCAGCTCCTCCAATAGTTCATGTACATGCTCCAGGACTCGCCTGAACTTCAACATTTTGAAGAAGCAGTTCTGAGCACAACTCTAAACTTGCTTTCCATGGCTCTGCTTTTCCTATCTGCCTGCACTGTAGCCTGAAATAATAGCTCTCGTCATATCATTTACTGCTTTTCTGCCTTCATCTCTGACTCTTTCAGCAGTGTGCTGAGTTCCTGAAGCAGGGATTCCTGTAGAACCTTGGATGCAGCTGCTGGTCATGCAAAAAATATATTAAGTCGATGTCCTAAAATGTTTCTTTACCAGTCACATGCGTTTAGAATCTCACTCGATCTCAAAGTGCAGCATAATCAAATAAGCAAATGTCAGATAATGTCATGCACAGGACTGAGATTATAATTCTCAAGGTAGAATAGTATTTTGGAACTATTGCAAAATTAGTAGAATTTAGGAAGATAAGAATTTATTAATGTACTTTATTATAATAGGATGATTACAACCACTGGATTAACACAAGCTCACACAATTGACAATATGTTAATAAGGAAAAAAAACCACACTGTTCTTCTCCTGAACACTCCTGCCACACTCACCATCTTCACACACCTGTGACATCAGTATTCCATAGGAAACTATTTTAAGTACAGTATAGAAAACAGCTTGAGTGCATGTTTGCAGACAAAAGTAAACTGAATAGTGTCTTTAAAAAACTGCAAATTGTAAGATCCAACTTTGTTCCTACTACGTCAGCAGATCCAGGGATTTGTCCAACAATCTGCGTTTAATCAACGTGTCCAGGTGATCCTCTGATGATATTTGAGCCACAGTACATTAAATCTATCCCCGAAATAACTTTCACTTTACTAAAATTGGTAAAGCAGACATTTGTCAGGATTTTGTCAACCTTGTTTGTGTGAGCCAGCCTCCCTTAGCCCCCCATATTGCAAGGACAGGGTTTTTGCCTTTTGATACCTTTGTCATTGTTGCTAAGGAAATGACAGTGGTTCTGAGCCAATTTGAGTGAAATTTCAGTCTGCTGTGGCTTGAAAGTTATAAATTATTTCCTTCCTGGATTACCCGTTTCTTGACAAATTTGAGTTTAATGAGCTTGTTTATTGCTGTTGTTGTTGTTGACTCTATTTTCTTATTCAAATGGAAGTTTAATTAACTTCTACCCTTTCCAAGGGGGTACACTTTATGTGATGTAAAAATAAAAGCATGTACTATGCTACACTTTTGTTCTCATTATACTTCCAAAAGCTGAGTGTTTCTTAGGATACTTATTCCATAAATAACTTTCTCGTTCTCCCTAGATCTCCCTTTCTGTGGCCTAGTCCTCAGTCTGTAGAGGGAAGAAATAGATTCATTTGTATAAGGCTGACTTCAGACCTAGTGCTTTAAGTGCCACCAATTGCTCTTTGCCTTTTTTGTTAACCCTATCATTCCCAGTTTCCCAACCAGTATCCAGTGATATTCTACTTAAATTTCAGATTGTATAATATATCTCATTATCTAACGAGGCAGCATTATAAACCATCCTTTAAGGAAATAGTATTCAGAAGGGCAACAATTTATATATTCTTATTGGTGGTAAAAAGCTGAATGATCTATAATAACTACTGACACAATTTATAGCTAATATGTTTAATACTCGCTAAAATCTTTGCACTTTAAGATTGGACTAAATTTGTACAATTGGAAAGGACAATCAGATTCAGAAATACAAAATTTTCCCAGGTTTAAAGCAGTATGCTTTTGTTTATTTTCTGTGCCAGCAATATTGGCATCCTGACCGTACCTTTCCTTCTGGGCTAAACATTCACATACTTGCTCATGATCGGGATTTATTTAGATAGTGAAGAATCAGTAGCAGCTGAGGGAAACTGATAAGGAATAAGCTTTTGCATGAGTGAGCTGCCACACTCTGCATTCCGTGTGATTGCTGTAAAAATTCTGTGAGACAGGTGTGCGTGCAGCAATGGCGCCGTTAAGTAACTTGCTGAAGATCTCGAAGCCAACAGGTGGCACAGCCTGAATGGCTGTAACTGACAGAAGACCTTGTCTTGGATCCCAATCACCAGTGGAGGGTGCACCTATTGTTAAAGGTGACATTAATCATTTTGGAAGTTATATATGAGCATCCTCAAGTCCCCAAAGGCACACTGCTTTCAGCTGCCACTTCCCAGCACAGTGTTGCCTCTCTTCACGCCTGCACCCTGCTGTTTCTTCCTCTGAACAGCTCACTTCTTTCTAGAGGCCAATCAGATGATGGACTTAAAAAAAAAATCACAAAGACTAAAAGCTTTTGTGTGTCTGCACTGCCTGTCATAATAGTGCCCAGGGGTGATGTATCTTTGTAGATTCACGTTCTTGGTAAGTAATTGGATGTCTATTTGCCTGTTAAGCAAACACTGTTTTTCTTTCTCTTTCTTTTTCTTTTTGATTGGTTTGGTTGCATTTTAAACTAAATTTTACACTTTTTTTTTCTTTTAGAGATTTGTTATCTCACGGGAAAGTCAAAATGCATGCAAAAACATGACATATCATATCTGTATTCACTTTTTAATTATCTAATCCTCCAAGGCTGTAATGTTGGTAATTATTTTTTCACACCTATTTACTTCATACTTACTAGGTCCTGTTACAGAAGTGAAAACTGATATATATGTCACCAGCTTTGGACCCGTTTCTGATGTTGAAATGGTAGGTATCTGAGGTTTGAGGGAAAATAAGCCAGAAAAGAGGCAATTGATATTTATATATTGTCAATCATACAAAGCCAATGCTTGATTAAAGCTAGAAGTCTATAAAGAACAAGATATTTCATCTGCATCCCAAAGCTATAATTTTGAGCATCGATTGAGTTGGAATCTTCCTCCATAAAGAGGTCTTTCTTTGAAAGGTTTGCACAGCCAGGCCATCTATGGAAACTACCAAGGAGACAATGAGAGATCACCAGTAGTTTAGATGGGAATTTATTGTGTGCACAATAGTATACTTCTAACTGCTCTGTTACTGTCCTCACTGGCCCAGTTTCTTGCTTTCCACTCTCTGCTTCTATTGCTCCCTCTCTTGTCTAAAGAGGTCAAAAGGGCCAGTGATGGTGAGGAAGTCTTCATCCCTTCAGCTGTGCTTCCATTGAATATACTTAGTAAGTAATGACGAATCTACTTTATAGTTTTTCTTAACGTTAGGACTCCTAATGGTTTGAAGCCTTGGATTCTTTGGATATTTTTTTTTAATATACTCCTGAAAACAAAATGTATCTTTTTAAAAGAAAATTGGCTTCATCTTAAAGAAATACCTGTAATTTTATGATCAATTATGCAATGGGACTCGTTACGTGTTAAGTGATTTTCTTCTCTGATATAAAGTAATGCACAGCCATAATTACCTGGTATTGCCAGTTCTGATTTAATTGCAGTAATTAGTCCTCGGCGACTAAAATATATGATGATTTACTTCTTACTAATGCAGAAGCTAAAAGGATCAAGATGTATGTTACAGAATATAGTTGCTGAGAATCCATTCTTTTAACTTAAGATCATCTCTGCTTCTGGTAGCTTCTTCTGGTGTAGTCTTTTATGATTGGGAGAGGCTAGAGACTAGCATCTCCCTTTTCACATATAAGTATATGTAGTTACCTGTGACTTGACTGTGTCAAAAACTAATTTCCCTAGGAATACACAATGGATGTGTTCTTCAGACAGACATGGATTGACAAAAGACTAAAATATGACGGCCCCATTGAAATCTTGAGGTTGAACAATATGATGGTCACCAAAGTTTGGACCCCTGATACTTTCTTCAGGAATGGAAAGAAATCTGTCTCACATAACATGACAGCTCCAAATAAGCTTTTTAGAATTATGAGAATGGCACTATTTTATACACAATGAGGTAATAGACTTTTTCTTTTTATTCTTTACCCTTCCTGTATCCATCTTCCCTTCCTTCTTGCTTTCTATCTCTTTGTTTCAGCAATACGTAATACTAGTTTTAAAAAAGGGTTGATTTTTACTTCCTTGCATTTTCCCATAATAGACTTACCATAAGTGCGGAGTGTCCCATGAGACTGGTGGATTTTCCAATGGATGGTCATGCCTGCCCTTTGAAATTTGGGAGTTGTAAGTTATAGTTAAAGTGTTCGAATGTCTCATAATGTTTTTGAGCCTTATATTTATATATGTGTGCTATTTTAATTATCCAGCATTTAAATCCCTCTCTGTGAGAAAAGTTGTGCAGTGCTTGAGTTTTTGAAAACTAACAATGTTTTAAATATAATGTAATATATCAAAGATAGTTACTTGTTTTTTTTAACAGTTGGTCATGGAAGACTGGTCATAACCAAAAGTCTGTGGATATGTTTTAAAGTAGATTCAGGGACAGTTTGTAAGAGGTATATAGCACAGGAACTTCACTGTGAAGGGGTATGATTTAATAGTTTCAGCAGCAAATAGAACCACTTAATGAAAGCTTGATAAAGGGTGAAAAAGTTTTATACTTTCCTGAAATAACCTGAGTTATTATCCTAGGTAGCACTGTTAGTGACTCAGTAACTGAGCTAACACAAATCTCTAGTTGAGGTGGAGTATGAAAAAAATTCAGTGCCTGTTAGACCCTTGACTACGTTAAGGCGTATGATTCCATCTCGAAGCTGAAGCTGGGGAAGGTTTCGAAAGATTTTGCAAAGTGATGTGGCCTCATTGACAGCTTTTTTTCTGGGAAGAATAGAGGACAGGAGAGCTGGTGCCTGTCGTTGTCATGCAATCAAAGATGGCAAATGGGTTAGGCACAAAAGGAGCAAATGTGGAATAGATGTGTTTGGAACACTTAGTGGATATGAAGGCACGAGGGGGACATGAGTGGGTAGTAAAGGATAGGCGGCTCCTTTCCTCAAGCTCCTTTCTCTGAGATGGCAACAAAATGTGATTGCTCTTGTAAGGTCTGCTTCCAACATTCGATTCAATCAGAACCTACCAAAAATAGATGCCAGCTTTTACTATTGCTCCAAAGTCTTCGTTTCACTGATTGTGAAACCAGTGCCTGCTGTTCTCATTGCTCATTGCTTGACTTAATGAGAATCGGCAGTCACCACTCTTTTTATAACCCTAGTAATCACAATACTCAGTGGGCTAACGTGAGGCTAGAGAAAGCCATTTGCTCTCTGACCAATGATTTAATGAGACAAGATAGAAACAGAAAAATACATGGAGAAAGAGAGAGAGAGAGTGATTTTCCTGGGGTCAGAATTAAAATTTCATTTTTACTATAATAATTTGAATTTTACAAAAGATCGTTGCTATCTGAGAAAGTCTTCTCCTCCCCAAAGCTCTCTAGCTCTCATCTGAAGCATACTCTTCCACTGACTATGGGGAAACTGCTGCTCTCTCAGGCTTTGTGTATGATTAAGGAACCACACTTTGGAAAGAGTTTTGGTTTTTTAGACTAAGAAGTTAAAAGGGAGGTATGCCATACCAGTAAGTGATTTTTTTTTTCTGAATAAGTTAATTCTTAATTTGTTTTTTCAAAAAAGAAAATCACTATTAAAATAAGCTTAAAATAAGAGTAATATGAAAGATAATGCAAGAAAAAGATTATTCTGTCAAAGTAGAGCATCTGATAGATGATTCCCAGTGCAAAAATATATAGTCTGAAAGAGTCTAAATCTATAAAACTGTGAATACACTTTGAAAGATAAATGCTGATATGGTGCTGTGTAGTGCTGGATGTTAACTCAAGACTCATAGTTTGTTTTTCAAGGTCATTTGCAAGGAAGCCTTTTCTGGGTATGGATTCCTTTTGTAGGATTAAACAGGTTCACCAAGGACCTCCTGTGTTCCAGCCGTTTTAGGGATGTTTGTAGGGGAGGATGACACATAATTCATTCTGGTTCTTTTGAACTTATTTGTGCATGAACTGAGCTATCTGTCCTGGGTAGAGTGGTATACGAGCAGCTGGTCTCCATTTGCACTGAACAAGGAATCACAGAAAATGTACTTGAATTGCCACTGGGGAGGGTTCTTTGAAGATAGAAGGGAAAGTGCCTTAATTGCAGGATTCAAATGGTGCTGGAACTGGTTGTGTAACTCTGTACCCTGGAGAGCTTTGCAGCCAGCATAGTCTGAACTCTGCAGAATGGTTCCCAAATGGCCTGAGCACTGGCCAGAAGCAGAGTCGAGAAGAGGTGACCCCTTGGAGAGCTCTCTCACCAGGAAAGTTTGTTTTGGTTCTCTTTGTATTACTGGAGGCAGCATCGTGGTCCATTTCTAGAAGATAGAACTGTATGGGATGAAAGAAGTCAGGTTTTCTTAGGGACAGATAGACAGAAATTGAAAGAAGTGAGTCTGGCTACAGTTTAGGAGGTTTGCTCTATCTGCTTTTCAAGCTATCTGCCTTCTTGGAATAAAAACACGACCATGTGCAACAATACAAATGTAGCTTTATAGCTGTTTCAGTTTTAGTCACCTCATTCGACATAAAAACAATAAAACCTGTAATTTGTTTCATAATTGCAGTTTCCTAAATTATAAAAATGTTTGAAAAAATCAAATCATGATGAGTTTTTTTTTTCATTTTTTTTATGGTTTGAACATTTGTCACATTGTTGATTTTTATTATTGACAAAGGAGGAGTCCTGACTGTAAGCATCTCTGCTCTTATTTAGACGCGTATCCCAAGAGTGAGATGATCTACACGTGGACCAAAGGCCCTGAGAAGTCAGTGGAGGTGCCAAAGGAGTCTTCTAGCTTAGTTCAATATGACCTAATTGGTCAGACTGTATCAAGTGAGACTATCAAATCTATTACAGGTGAGACTGCATGCACATACATATGTGTGTGTGTGTGTGTGTGTATTTTCGTTCATATATGTGTATGCATGTGTGCATATAGATATGTGTATGGTGATATGTTTGTATGGCAAGGACTTTAGACCAAGTGAGGTATCTTCCTAGCTCTCTCCTTGTGAGATTCTTAATGGCAAAAGTCAATGTGCTACTTGGAATCAGCAATGGAGTTTTTATACTATCGCTTTCATTGACATATTCAGTGTTTTCAGGGGGCATTTTTTTCCAGAAATAGAGCTGGTATATTTATAATCTTACTTCAGTTTAAAATAAATTCTGAGTTGGTGACACAGGAGGAATGAATAGATTTTTCTTACTTAGAAACAAAAGCCGATAATTAAATATATTAAAACTAGTTTCAACAAAATATGAGCAAAAAGTCTGGCTCTGATTTGGTGATGCTTTTCAAAAGATGTTTAATATTGCCCAATTTTATGGTGTCATTTCCACTCAAAGTAAAAGCAAAGCCAAAAGCATACTTACAAAGTATATATTTAGAGTACACATTAAAACTGTCAAACAAGTGGGTGGGAGGCTATACTGGTGATTTTTGAATTTTGAAATATAAATAAAAAGAACCTTAAGATTTAGCTTCTCATCTAATGATAAAATTGGCTACTTACATTTTGTTCCAAAATGATGTTCCTTCAATACACAATTTTTACCAGGAAAAAAATTAATAGTAGTTGTCTTAATGTACTTATAATGCTTTACCAAAATATCACAAACTTGGTATTCGTATAAAGAACAGAGGTTTGCTTCACAAGTCTAAGATCTGGGAAGATCAAAGTTAGGGTGTCAGACAACTCAGTGTTTGCCAAGAGCTTTTTTCCTGGTACATGGAATAGTCATTTCTCAGAGTCCTCACATGGAGCATGTACAGGGAAGGGTTGTCAAGGTAGATTGTTTGATACAAATGGTGAGGCTTTCCTTGATCCTCCTACCCTCACTACCTATCAAAGACTAGTTCCTAATGTTACCACAGTGGAGGTTAGATTTGAATAGTGATTATCCATCTCTCTTTTTGTTACAGGATATCAATATATAGCCCAGGTTGTCTTGAAATTTACTAGTAGCCCAGGATAGCCTTAAACTGGAGTTTTTTCATCCTTTCAGTCTCTGGAGTGCTGGAATTCCAGGTGTGCCTCTGTGCTAGGAACACTGTGTGATTTTTTTTTTTGAAACCAATACTTAGAGAATAGTGATATTTAAAATGTATTCATCAGTCACCATCTTACAGGTATCAATCAGAGTTCATTAACTTCTTTGATAATAGTAGAACAAATTTCTGGGGACATTCACATTTTTGTTCAAAATTCAAGAAATCAAACAGATACACAGACATTTTACTATTATGCATTCAATAAATTTTAAGCCTCACAAGTGTTTATGTGTGCATTTGTGTGTGTGTGCATGCGCACATGCATGTACATGCTAGTTTTCAAATCACATTTTGATGAATTAGGCTATATCTAATTTTTTCCCCAATCTGCTTTTGTACCATTTTAATTACATGCAAGTATTAAGGTCAGTTCTAGGTTGAGGAACTAGCAATACAATAGATGCAAATAGTCAAGGAACAAGCAAAACAATAAACAAAAATAGTCGAAGGACAAGCGAGGCAATAAACAAAAGTCCTGTGATCACTCTCATGATCACTGTTTCTAAGGGCTTATCAGGATGACCAAAATATTTGAGCCTACTTCCCTGTCCTAGCCCAAAGTCATTTTCATGCCTGAAGCCTACTTCTTTGTTCTAGCCTAAAATATAGATTCCTGCCTGAAATTACTTCTTTGTTCTTAGTCTAATGTCAGATTCCTGCCTGAAACCTATTTCCTGGTCCTTGGCCAATGTCAGATTCCTGCCAAGCAGCTCCAAAAGGCTCTCCACCTCTCCCCTTTTTTATTTCATAGACATGACTGAGCCTGTCTTAAGTCATTCTGACAAGAATGCCTCCCTTACCCATCATGGATTATGCATTATCAAAAGCAATGCACTCTGTCTTTGGTTAGTAAGGCCCTGTGAAGAATCTTACCCGTCTTTGGCTTGCCAGGCTATTAAGTTAATAGCCCTGTCTGGGGGTCCATTTTCAGTTTCAAGCCATGCACTTTGGCTACCAACATGTTGATGTTAAAGACAAGCTTTAACAGTAAGGGCACGAATAAAAGTATTTCCAGGTCAAAAGGGATAATATAATTAATCTATATGTGTCATTTTTGAAACTTGACCAAAATGGAAATACTGACCTAAGGCCATTGATAATTTTATCAGCAGTATTAGTAAAATTAATTCATGAGAATGCTCATTGTGAAATATTTTAGCTTACTCTCTGATGGCTTGAAACTGCTTTGTATAAAACCAGACACACTGTTAAGAAATTGCTGACACTGTTTCTCTCCCTGAAACTCTCATATACTTTTTTTAAGTTTTTATTTGTTTAAAAATATTTGAAATCATAATTACATTTCTCCTGTCTATTTCATTACAAAACTTTACCATATACCTGTCTACATTCTTCTTCAAATTCAGGGCCTCTGCTTTGGCTAATTTCTCTTGGGTGTGTATATGTATATATGTGTATGTTTATTCCTAAATATAATGTTTTCAGTTTCTATAATGTTATGTGTGTGTGTGCGTGTGTGTGTGTGTGTGTGTATGTGTTCAGGGCTATCTACTTGGAACTGAACAAGGAATTGGTGTGCTCTTCCATGGGGAAGACCTCCCCTTGTACTCCTCACTTTCCTTACTTGCTGAAAGTTCTTTGTGTAAGGTTGAGGCCTCATGAGGTTTCACTCTTCCAGTCTGTCACATCTATTGGTATTGTCCTTGTTCAGAACATGTTTAGGAAGTCCTGATGGTAAGATATTATGGGCGTAGCTTCAGTTATTTTAGAAGATACAACCTCACAGAAAAATCTCTGGTCCTCTGGCTTTTACAATCTTTCTGCCTACTCCTTGTCAGTTTTCACAAATTTCAGTGCCTTATGTCTTTCCAATACCTGTCTCATGCAGCCTCATTTTGGGGAGACCATCTTTACAGTAATTATGAAACAATGCAATGATCTCCTAACATGATGCCTTTTGCTGATTTTTCCCATCTGTGCATTTGAAAACACTTCTCGAAGTAGAGATTTGTGAATTTTTGACTTAACTATGAATGTTCACTAGAGTCTAAATACCATTCTCTATATATTGCTTCTAGTAAAACTGCTTATCGGAAAGTTTATTGTTTATTTACTTACTGGCTTTTAGAGTTATACCTCTGTTAAATTTATTTGTATTTTTGCTCATGTATGTTGCACTTAGAAATACAATTTACCTAGCTTCTCTCTATACTTATTGTATATATGTACAGGTATGATTTATGTTTGAAAAATATATCCATAATTATATAATTTTATAGAAAGTTGTATATTCTATGTCTTTCCAAACTCTTAATATTTTCATTTTATTTGTAGATATGTTTGTGTTTTTACATTTTAAATTTTCTTTCCTATAAATAACAAGCCTAATTTATGCTTTTAAAATGGTGAATATTGTAGTTGGATATATTGCTCAGTGGGGTAATATGTCATGGTGGAATCAAAAGAACTTGAGTTCAGATCCCCAGAATCCACATGAAGAGCCAGCATGAAGGTGATACATGCATGAAATCCTAGCACTGTGTAACAGAAACAAATCACAGACATTCCTTGGCCAACAAGTCTTAAGAATTGCTGCTGATCTCAAAGTTCACTGACAGATTCTATCCCAAAAAATTAATATACAAATAAAAATCCAGTGAACAGATACAGAAAAGTCACACAATGTCTAAGAACTGACTTCTGGCTTCCACATTAAAGTGAACATACAGTACACACACACACACACACACACACACACACACACACACATACACACGAACATGGACGTCAGTCTACATCACATGTATATGCAAATACTGAACATGAAAGCTAATTGCTCTAGCATACTAGACATTTAAACACTGGTATTTTTGAAATCATAGCCCAAGTATTAAACTGCTAAATCTATACATAGGGAGACATCATCTTTCTAAATAAAAATGGTCTTCAATACTATCCTCTCTTTTGCTCTCCCACCCATAGTTTGAAGCTACACAATTCTCATTGAAATATACATGGAAGATAGTCTAACATAATGATCATAAAGCAATTAGATGATTGCCTATAGGATCAGTAATCTATTTTCTTCATTTTTATGTCAGGTGAATACATTGTTATGACAGTTTACTTCCACCTCAGACGGAAGATGGGCTATTTTATGATTCAGACGTATATCCCATGCATCATGACAGTGATCCTTTCTCAAGTTTCCTTCTGGATAAACAAGGAGTCTGTTCCAGCTAGAACTGTATTTGGTAATTTCCATTTTTTGGGGGGGAGATGTTTTTGTCCACATTACACTTTTGATGATATTTCATGAGAAGAACCTTTTGATATTTCTAAGAAAATATTGTACACTAGTTTACCAAACTGAACTGAATAAGGAACTCTTTAAGTTTTCATTTCTATGTCAATAAAAACACACCACTGCTTGGGGAGATAGGGCAGTCTGTCCCTTCTGATGACTTTTCAGATTTCCCTTTGTGAGAACCAGTCAGGTGAAGAACAAATGGAAATGTGGATATAATTTCACTCTTGGTGACGTTCCTGGGCTGCTAGCATAATTCTGTGTAATTGAATTAAAATTATGTCTAGGTGTTAAAATGGAATGCACAGACAGCTTAAAATAAAACAAATCAAAGTCACGGCCGACTGCACATGAAAGCCTTAGAGCAGCTTGGTTTTTAGTGAAGAGGAGCAAAATGCAAACGCCTTAAGTGGATCAAAAGGGAAAGTATTCTGTGCATCAGCTCTATTGCATTCTATGTGCATGACTTCCATTGTTTACCAAACCAGTATTTCTTTTCTTTGTGTTCTTCTTGTGGTTCCTCTATAGTATTCCATATATTAAGCCACTGGGAACATATAGGCCTAACATTTTGTGTTAAGTCTATATTGTGTAAGTTTATGCATCAGAGCTACTTTTAGATCATGATAGTGTAGATGAATCTATTTTAATACAGTTATCTATTCTTTATGCTTTAATATCTTTATGCTTAAACAACATCATTCAGTGGTGAGAAAAGAAGAAAATGATCAGACGTTTTTTCCAGGATAGAGGCATAGGTCTCCCTAGTGATGCTGACTTCTTTCTTCAGTTGGTAGGATTTAACTATGGCCACAACATTTATCGTACAATAGCTGTGGAAAGACTGGTGAGGAGCTTGTGGGAACCATCTAGCTTACTTTGCTATGACCACAACACTCAACAAAAAGCCTAGCAAGGAAAGGTTTATTATGGCTCATTGTTTGAGACATTACAAAGCAGATAGTAACAGAACTGACCTTGGAAGTAGCCTAAAACACCTGTTGTCACAGTAATGGAGAGGAAGCACTCTGTTTCCAGGACTCAGGTAACCTTCAAAGGCCATCTAATGACGGACTTCCATCAGCTGGGTTCTGCCTCCTGATGGTTCCGCAGCCTTTACCATAGCACTATGAGCTGAAGATGGAGAATTCAAAACATGATCCTCTGGGAACGTTTCAGACTCAAACCATTTCAGCACTTGCCATCTTCAGAGATAAGGGTGTCGTGGTGCCCTTTAGAAACGTCAAATACTCCTACAAAAGTATTTCTTCCACATACGTCAATGTGTCTGTAAATCTGAAGGTATTTGAATCATTATTAAAGCTCATACATGGAGCTGCTGTCAGAAACAGGGTTTGATCTAAGGCAGAGAGTGAGCAGGAATGATTATTCTAGTTGCATCATAATGTTCTGAAAGTTTAATTAAATAACTTTACATTGCAGCTGTAAAATAAATGTCCCCTGCTAATGTGGATGTAAAAATAAAATGTAAAAAATTCATCTAAGGATTAGATACTAACATTGAAAAGTTTAAGACGTAAATATTTCATGTGTTTTCTCTATCCATGAATTGTGTTAATATACTTTCCCCTCAAAAGTAATGAAGATTTTTAAAAATATTTTATTACATTTTTTGAAAATTTCAAAAACTATCCTTTGATAAAAATCACCCCCTCCCGATTCCATCTAACTCCTCTCAGATTGATCCTTTACTTTTTTCCTCTGTCAAATTTATGTCTTTGTCTTCTTAAAAAAATAATAGCACACAGAGTTCAACTTGTTGTGCCTATACACTTATAGATGTGGGTCATCCCACGGAGTGTGGCAGATCTAGTAGGGGCCACGCCCTTAAAGAAAATGAACTGTCCCTCATCAAGAAGCCATCAACTGTTAGTGAGCATCAGTAAGAAGGTTGGACCTGTGATTTTTCTCACTAGATTGTTGACTGCCTTGATCTTGTGTAGGTCCCATGCAAGTAATCAGAATTGCTGTGAGTTTATGAGCATAGAGTAGTTCTGTCATGTCCAGAAGACACTGTTTTGGGCCAGTACTCAACCTACTATTTAATGTTTCCTATTTAACCTTTCTTTCTTTCTATTTCTTTCTTTCTTTCTTTCTTTCTTTCTTTCTTTCTTTCTTTCTTTCTTCTTTGTTTCTTTCTTTGTGTTCATTCATTTGTTTTCTCTCTCTCTTTCTTTTCTTCTTTCTTTCTGTTTATCTATCTGTCATCTATCTATCTATCTATCTATCTATCATCTATCAATTATCTATCTATCTTCATATAACACCATTTAGTAGGCATTACCCTACATAGGGGATAATGCGCTTCCCAGAAGCAAAAGACATAAATTGTCAAATAAAAAGCCCTGTGCCAAATGTGGGATAACACTCCTCAAATTGTTGCGTAGGTATGTTTCAGAAACTTCCTCAAGTAATACAAGCTATTGATACAGAACATGATAGTAAGACTTTATTAGTAAAATTAGAGGCTACTATTGTCACCCAACATGGAGAAATCAAGTTGGTACTGACCAGGAAGTTTTCTCCCTGACAGCTTGCCTTCATAGTATTGGAGTGGCTTTGTAGCCTGCTGGGGAGGAAATCATAAGCAGTCTTACCCAGCTGTGAACCCTGGTGAACTACAACAATGGTGAACATGGCAAGATACCCCCATGAGTATAATAGTGGCATCAATCACTTTCTGATTGCATCTGAGGCCTGCTCTATAGGAGAAACCCCCAGGGGTGAACCTACTACTATTACTACACTAAGTGAATGTAGTACTAAACTGCCTCTAAGTTTGTATTTCCAAATCCATGGATTACTGTAGCTCTCAGACACTAGCGGAGTGATTTCATTGTGTGGTGAACATTTATAAAGCTCACATTTGAACAAACTGCAGATAATAATATAGATGGAGTACTCATTCACAAGTGGGACATCAATATTAACCACATACACAAAAGCCTCAGGGACCATCACAGACATAGTGGTTGACATACTCAAAGAACTCAACTCCTCAGGGTTTAAAGAGTGCTTAATATAATATACTTCTATACACTCTCCGTGAAAATCTGGCAAAGAGGAGATTCTTTTTTTTAATTTCTGTAGTTTTGAAGCAAATGTTTTTCTAGGTGTACTCCCATATAGTCTGAAGTTCTTAGCATTTTTCATCTTAATTAGCACTAATAATAATAATGATTACACATCATGTTCAAAGGTTACCTGACTGCAAAAGGGGGATGCTGAGACTGAGAACAGTATGCATGTCCTTTAGTTTGCTTGTTCTAGTGGAGAATAATCAAGGGCTCAGGAAGATGCCTCTCTTGGTAAAGTGCTTGCTGAGTAAGTGTGGGGACCTGAGTTTGGCTCCTCAGCATCCATGTAAAAGAATGGACAATGGCAAGTGTCTGAAAGCCTGGCACTACTGAGAGTGGTTGACCAGATAGGCGAATCCTTAGAGCTCTCTGGCCAGATGGTGCAGCTAAAATCTTGAGGTCTGGGCTCAGTGGCAGACTGACACAGAGCTTAAGATTGTAAGAAAGACACCAGCCATTTTCCTTGGCCTCAGGGAGTAAGTACACATGTAGACAGGCATGTGGACACACACACAGACCTGCACCATACCACATTCACACACAAATCTTAAACTTTCTGCATCTGACATCAAGAAAATGTTCAAATCTTGTATTTCTATTAAGATTTACCAATAAATCCACTAGAATACCTATCACACTGGTCTACCGTGAAGATGAGGAAGTGAGGAAGTATGTTACACGTACAGATATTGATCCTGACCCTAGTGTCACTTAGTAGTTACGCTGTTCAGTGGGTTACTTCTGCCTGTTAACTCACATGTTCCAACAAACTGAATTACATCATCTCTTAGTATTACTGTAAAGATTATACACATTAATCTCAGTAAAACATTTGAAAAATTTTAGCATATAATATATGTAATTTCATTATTACTGGTTGATGAATTTACTTATCTGTAGATAAAAGAAATATCCAGTGATGTGGGAAGAGATAGCTGAAACAGCAGATCTCAGCCAACATTTCCTATATACATAAGACAACTTAAGGAAATTAAGCAGTGTAGCAAAATGCTACTATTACTAGCTGCAATGGTGATACTGTGGGGTCCCATTTCTTAACATTCACAATAGTTCATCAAGATGGGTATTCTCAATTTTTATAGATAAGTAAAATAGTACAAGGGCATTAGAAACACTTATCAAGTCATTTAATTGTAAGTGGTACTTCCAAGAGACTATATAACACAAAGAATTCAGTCATACTATCTTCACAGCAGGTATGAGAATATAGAAGTGGAGAAGGGGCTCGTGAAGGATCCCAGAACTTCCGACTGAGAATAATTTGCCAGTAGGATCTTTTATTTACAATTTGAAATTTGCTTGCTTGTCTTTGCCTAGATCAATATTAGTTTTGATCAATCAGGAAAATGACAGCAATAATAAAGTCTTCAAAAACATATGCTATATCTCAATTGTAGTATTAGACTATTCATTGAGAGTCTAGAATAGTAGTTTCCCAGGGAAGTAAAGCCCTATGTTGTTGGGGTCATTGATCATTTTTTACTCTGTATGAGATACAGGTGACTGTGAATTCTAGGCGAGCACTGCTCTTCTTCACTCACAAAGACAAAGTGAGCTGGGTCACAGATAACACCAAGGAGAACAAAACCCCAAAACGGCAGAAATCTGAGAAGCAGGATATGTGGAATTCTTTTCAAAGGCCTTCTATCTTGAAATTTGTCTGACTCAAAGTTTTTTTTTTTTTTTTAATTATTCCAATATGGTTAAACATTAAACGCAAGTAGATGCCAGCTGGCATATTGAAATCATTGCTACTTCATTTTCTAGGAATGGCCAGCCAAAAATTCACTCTTGTGTACAGTCTTAGCCTACTCTCCTTCATTTCCTCTCTCGGCTCCTGGGCCAGCCAATGTGGTGCATATTCAGCATTCTAAATTCATGGACTGGCATCAATACTTGAACACACAAAAATAATTATGCCTTTGAAGTATTTTCAGGGTGCGATTCTTATCCAAAGAGTTGGCTTCTGTTTGCTACTCCATCCTTGTTTATTTTGTTAAGAGCTCTACCTGAAATTAAAGAGGATAAGCACATGCCTACATTTCTACTGTTTTCTTCATGTTTGAACACAAGATAGAGAACTCTTCAATATCTGAAAAGATGGCAAATTTTAAAGGAATTTTGAGACAATTGATCTTATCAGCCAACACTCCTAATTTTGCCAACAGTTAAGATATAACAACTGTACTATCTAGAGGGCCATTCCATAAGCAAAACAACAGTGAAAGAGAAAAAGAAGACAGAAATATGTACCTGCTTTTGTGTTGGTATGAGCAATATGATTTAACATAAGCCATCAACCTGATTCTGAACAGCTGAATGTCGTTACTGAAATCATAACTCAGTAATGACTTTAGTCTTCTGTTGACTATCACCTAGGAAATTTTTTCACTTTGACAGGGGCAGGATGACTCTTACGCTTCTCATATTTCAGTGTAAGTGTCCTTTATGGTCAGCACAATATGGTCTCCAAGGCTTTTCTGAGCACTGAGTAGTATTTTCATTTAGAACATGTTCCTGTTTTTACTTGCAAGTACCTTCCTTTATCTTCGTTTTTTTGTGGCATTAGAAGAAATTCACTGCCTGCACTTTGCAGAACTTGTGGAACACTTTTGTACTTTGTATGATTCTGTTTTTATTATTTTTATGTGTATTGCTATTTGGCCTGCATGCATGTCTGTGTGAGCCTGTCAAATCCCTTGGAACTAGAGTTACACATGGTTGTAAGCTGCCTTGTGGGTGCTGGGAATTGAACTTAGGTGCTCTGAAAGAACAGCCAGTGTTCTTCTGAGGCATCTCAGCAGCCCCACTTTTGAAATCTTAATAGTCCATTATAGACAAATTATTATGAGCGAGAGGAAATATAATTTATCTTTATTATTTGTAGCTAAGTTTATTCAGTTACTTTGGTGGTTATCAATTTATTTCACAGCCTTCAGGAGAATTGTGCCTTCTCTAGGACATTTAAAAGGAGGCCTACATGCTTGAAGGACTCCTTCTGAAAAACACCCAACAAATTCATTATGAACCAGTGTGCCATTAGAGTACATATACAGTCAATCTACCTATTTAATGGAATAAGTTTTTTAAAAATCGACTTCAGGGACTGAAGAGATTGCTTAGGGAGTAACAGTACTTCCTGCTCTGCTGGAGGATTCATATGGTTTCCAGCATCCATAGCAAGCGGCTCATAGTGGCTGGTCACTCTAGATCCAGGGGATCCAATGAGCCAGTGTGGCCTTTAGCCACCTACACATATGACTGATACATCATATATACACATTCGTATACATATGTATATGTGTATGCATATCACAAACACACATATATTATAAATATCTCAAAAATTTACTTTAGGCTAAGAAAATTACTAAACAACTTATGTAATATACATTTATGTATAGTTTTAGATAGTTTTAAAAAATCTGTAGCTCATGTAATACACAGATGCTCCAAATTTTCATCTACTGTGAACCAATAGCTTAGGAAGGGATTGGAGTTGGAGAAAAAAGATTGGACTCAATCCAAATAATGATTTTTGCTCATTGTGCATTTGTGATGCATCTGACATTCCATGACTGATGATTCCTAAGGCAGTATTTAACATGGCATCTCTTAAGGGTGGGCCACTCTATCAAACTTAAAGCAGGCTGTGTTGACTTTTTTTTTTCCAAAAGTCCTTCTATATTGAAATTTGTCTAAGTTTGCTAATTATTCCAATATGGCTGAAGCAGAGCTGGCACATTGAATCAATTGCTTCCATTCTCCAGGAATGGTCTTAGGTGGTTCTCACACTCCTCTCTATGGTTGCATATGTGAAACAGTAAAAATGACAGTACAAGATAGAATATGATCAGAGTCTAAGTTGAAGACACAGTATTGATTCTTTGAATCAAGATATGAATATTCCTTTATTTTTGGAAAAAAATTCCCTATATTTCCAAGTGAAAATGGATGAATTTCCTTTCAGCTGGGGATTGGTGTGTATTGGCAGATAGAGTTAAGATGCCTTCATTATTACCATCATCGTTATCATCATCATCCTGGATGTATCACCCTTAGGACCTATCTTAGGAATAATGGAGAATGAGTACAAATGGATAGTAAGCACTTCAGAAATTTCTAGGATAGCCTAAGTAATATTGATGAGATAAACATAAATAAATGGAAATGGAAAGAACTATGCAAACATCCTTAAAGAATGCGTTGTTCTGTAGTTCTACTGACAAGTGACATATTTTCCTTCTAAAAATGAAAGTCACCCTTTTCCCTAGATTAAGAAGGCACTTTTCTTGAAAATGTTATTTCAGAAGACAATTGATAGAAGAGGGACTCCTCTATTTTTGTTGCAAGTATTCTTCTTCAAGTTGTACATGGATATGTGATGAACATCCACATTTTGAAGGCCAAATTTTTTAAGAAGTACATTTAGCCAGAATGTATTTATAGTTTTAATAATGTAGTATCTGGAACACCCAATGAATGTATTAATTTTATTCAAAAGACTATATTCAGTAAGAATTATATGACTTGTGATTTTTCTGGCGATAATTGTCAGTGGTAATAGGCCTAACTTACCTAGTATGTTCTCATGTTCCCAGGTTTCATGTGCCCAGTTTTTCATTCCTATTGGAGAGTCAGTGTTTCAATTAATCATCCTTCTTGGGTGGTGTGTATATTGATTCTTCAAGTATATTGTTTCAGACTCAAATATAGAATCAATATATTCTATATGCTTTACGTATTTTTTATTTCCATAGAACACTTTAGAATGTACAAAGATGTTCCAATGAAACTTCCAATCTTGATTCAATTTACATTGAACTGATGATTATGAGATCCAGGAGTTGAACATATCTATCTCTTATTCCAAAACCTGTACTGATTTCACTGAAACAGAAGGATCCAACTCCTCTCTCAAAGGTGGTGGGTTTCAGTTAGTTAACTTCGTCAACCTCATCCCACCTCCTCCTTTAGGGTTAGCCTTTTTTATTTTTTTTTCAGTAAAACAAGCAGTGCAATGTTTTATCTCTTTGCTCTTTTGCATTAAAGGAATAACCACAGTCCTCACGATGACCACCCTAAGCATCAGTGCTCGGCATTCTTTGCCCAAAGTGTCCTATGCGACTGCCATGGATTGGTTCATAGCTGTCTGTTTTGCTTTTGTATTTTCGGCTCTTATTGAGTTTGCTGCTGTCAACTATTTCACCAACATTCAAATGCAAAAAGCCAAAAAGAAGATATCAAAGCCTCCTCCAGAAGTTCCAGCAGCTCCAGTGCTGAAGGAGAAACATACAGAAACATCTCAACAGGTATTTGACTCTATTTCCTTCCTTCTAAAGGTTTATCTGCTTGGTGAAATTTTTGTTGTAATAGAAAACAGAGAGCATGAAAATATCAATGACAGTTTCTGAGGATGGTTGAATTTTAGGAAATAATAAAGTGATAATATGTACATTGATATTTTATTTTTGCAATTGTACTAGTTATTTGAGGATACTATTTAATATATTTTGATAATATTTACCCTGATTCTAATTTCTTCCAAGGTCCAACTTTCTTTCTGTACCCACTCAAATTTATGTACTTTTATTTAAAAAAAAACATAATACAATTTGGGCTGGTTATATATTCTTTGATGTATAGCTTTCACTGACACCTGGTCTACTTACCAGGGCATACAGTTTAAAAAGAAAACTGACTCTCATTCTCCCAGAAGCTATCAGTTGCAAATCCTCTTTCCATGCTGGGATTGTATCCAATTTGGGCTTCAATAAGTCTTGGCATGTGTTGCAATAACCATTTTGTCTTCATATGTGAAATTGTACTTCAGCATCTAGAACAGTGTTTTCTGGTAGTCATTCATCACTTCGAAGCTCTTTCTGTCCCCTCAGCCAGAATGACCCCTGGGTCTTGTGAACAAGGGATGTTGATATAGATATTTTATTTAGGGATGAGCATTCCACTGTCTCTTATTTTTTGTACCTTAGCTAGTTGTGTATCTCAGCATTGATCATCATCTACAGGAAGAAAGAATTTTATCCTATTAAGGTTGAAAGAGGCACTGTGAATATAACAAGTCATAAAGAATCAGTTTAACATTGTGGCCAGTTAGCAGAATATAAAGATTGTAACTTATCTAGTTCAAGGTTCTTGACCCTGGTAATGGTACCAGGTATGTGTTTCATCTTGTGAACTAGACATTAAATCTAATCAGAAAATGAGTAGTTACTACCATGCTGTTTATGCCATTATTGAGGGAATGGGCATATCTGGCCATGTGAGTTATTGTAACTCTCAGAGTTCATAGCTGTGAAATCCAATGAATCCCTTTCTTCTTAACTACCATTAATAATACCTTCCAAAATGATGGACTCTAACCCATAAGGATGAAACTTCCTGTTCAGAATCCAGTTTGATTTCTTCAGATTCTATGATTCAAGTACATGATGTTCCCAGCAATAAGGGCTTATTGTCAAGTCCTGAAGAGTAACCAAGAAGGATGGCAATACCCTCTAATATTTGGGGCCTATGCGACCTTGCTGTCCAGGAATTCTGAAAGAGATAGACCATTCTTGCATAAAAGCTTTTATAAAAAATTAATTTGTTAACCTGTGGTATCTTGTAGATGCATTATCATCCCATTATAGAATAACTCTATCTATCTATCTATCTATCTATCTATCTATCTATCTATCTATCTATCTATCTATCTATCCATTTATATTTACCTATTTTAGAAAGCTTCTATGGTGGTATGTTTCCATATGACTTTGTTGAACAATCTTTATTATCAGTTACTTTCCCAATATTGCCACCCCTACCTTGTCCTCCAAACCTCTACCCGAAATTCAAACACTTGTTCCTAATATATTGCTATTTTAAAGTAGTGCCTATCTACTTAAAAGCTAGATAATGTATATGTGACCATGATACATGACATAAGGCTATTCTGTTTGTTTGTTTCAAAGTTTCTTTCAGTATGAAAGATAACTTTTTTTCACAGAAATGGATAAAATGGAACACACTATTAAGGGGAACCTGTGGATGATGTTAAGAGAGCTGTAAAGGCCACTCTTTCTAGATTTCATTGTCCAAAGTAAAATGATGTCTCTTTATCATTGTAGCCCTGCATTTTCTATGGGACTGCTTGCATGTAGTATTAAAGAGGAAAATCGTTCTAGCAACAAAAGAATCCATAGTTATAGCTGATGTACATATAAATGAGTAATTCGTTTTCTAAAAGGACGTCTAAGAGAATGTAGAAAACATAACAAATCCAACTGTGATTTTTTTTTCATCTGACTTATCAAAGATTCATTTTTAATTGAGCATTTTTTCGCTCATGTATCTTATTGTATAGAAGCAGCAAGATGTTCAAGGGCATGGATAATCAGGCAAGCAGCATCTTCTCCTCTTGTCTTCCTCTTCCACCATCCTCCTCTGTCCCTATGCCTGTCACTCATTTCCTCCTATTTGCCTTTTTTTTTTTTTTGTATAAACAGACAGATTCCTGTGGTAAACTATACCTAGCCAACTGTAAGTTCCATGAATAACACCATAATGCTGCTTGGTCTGCATTTACCCGAACCAAAATGTACTAGAAATTATCAACTCATTTTCCTCTACAAAGTGATATCTCACCCCTGCATTTATGCACTTATTCACTATACACATAGGTATTTAAGGTCAGCAATGGGCCAACTACTAATCAATAATATATATTTTAAAGTCAGCAAATATCCTATCCTATGGAAATTCCACTTATTTCTAAGTGGCAAGGGAGTGGAGGCACATGGTTTGTGTTAATGTAAGTAATAAAACATTTGGAGTATTAAATGCAGAGGCTATGAAGGGTCAGGAGTGGTTAGAGATCAGGAATCTACATTTACAGTGTTAACCCATCCTTAGGAGACCTCACACAGTGGAAGTTTCCTTTACAGAGAGATCCATCCTGGAAGGAGCTGAAAGGGTTTGCGGCCCCATGGGGAGAGCAACAAAACCAACCAACCAGAGCTCCTAGGGTCTAAACCACCAGCTTGGGAGCACATAGGGAGGGACCCATGGCTCTAACTGTATATGTAGGGGAGGATGGCCTTGTTAGGCATAGGTGGGAGAGGAGATACTTGGTCCCATAAAGGCTAGACATCAAGTGTGGGGGAATTCGAGAGTGGGGAGGTGGAGAGGGGGGCACATCCTCATTGAAGCAGGAGAGGGGGTGGGATAGGGGGTTTCTGGGTGGGGAGGAGATGGGGAAAGGGCTATAACATCTGAAATGTAAATAAAACATCCAATAAAAATTAATTTAAGAAAGAAAGACAGAAGGAAGGAAGGAAGGAAGAAAGGAAGGAAGGAAGGAAGGAAGGAAGGAAGGAAGGAAGGATGGAAGGAAGGAAGGAAAGAAGGAAGAAAAGTTAAAGTGGCTGCTTTCTGACTCTAGCAGAAAAACAACAGCAACTGACCTTGAATGAATAACTTTTAAGAAGAGAAAAAGGGAATGGCTGTGTTAGGATTTGTATTCATTAATTGGACATGTTAATTAGGTGAGCCAAAGGAGGCTTTTGATGCCGAATTTCAATACTTTGATAGCTGGATCTTAGTAGTCAGCCTCAGGAGACTAAGTGGCCAAATAAAGGGATAGACCTTGTTAGCTAGCTTTAGGAATGTAATCTAATGGTTTTAGCAAGGCAGAGGGAATGGGGAGAAGGGCAAGGCCAGCCAGAGTCATGCTGACCAGAATTCCTTCAACCATTTCAGGATTTCAGTCTGCGGCTGCATTCTGCTCTTCCCATTGGTAAACTCACAGTTTCTGTCTTTTGTTGTCGTTCTATTTTGTTTTGCTCTTCCATATTGAAATTATATAATTCACTTCTTGCTTCTTTTGAGTCACTAGATCTCGGGTATAATTTAGTGTTTTGACTTTGTTTACTTTTTAAATTTTATTTAATTTTATTTTTCAAGACAAGGTTTCTCTGTGTTGTGACTGTCTGAACTTGTTCTGTAGACCAGGATAGCCTTGAACGCAGAGATTCATCTGTCTTTGCCTCAATCCTTTGAGTGCTGGGATTAAAAGGCATGTACCACCACTACCCAGCACTGTTTATTATTTTCTAATGATTGATTTGTGAGTTAATTTAATTACATCTTTCTGCAGATTAAATTTGTTACATTTTTCAAGATATTTGTGCATACATCTCTCTACCTCCTTTCCCCTCCCTCTCCTTTCCTTTTCTCTCTCTCCCTCCCTTTCCTCTTCCTCCCTCCCTCCCTTCCTCCCTCTCTTCCTTCTATTTTGTGATCGGAGCCTTGTACATATTAGGCAGGTGCTGCTGTTGAGCTGTTCTCCTAGAATCCATGTTGACATTTCTAATAACATTTTGCCTCTCAATATTAACTTTCCTAATGTTTTCTGCTATTAAACTTGTTCTTTCATTCTTTTTACTTCTGTGCTCTGGAACTTCTGTCATGTTTTTATACTGCTAGTAGTTGACTTAAAGCCTTAAAGCAATGTTTTTTTCCAAAAGCAATTTCTTTCGTCTTGTAATTTTCTAACAATGTTGAAATTATAAAATATAATAAATGTCCAATGTAAATATTAACTCCCCCTATTCCAAAAATGACTTTTAGATTTTGAAATATATTTTATGCAACCCAGTATAGTGCCTAACACTTATAATTCATGCAATGTGAAAGGCTGAGTGCAAATCACAAGTTTGATGTGAGTGTGGGCTATGCAATAAGATCCTATCTTTAAAAAAAATCTATTTATAATGAATTGATTCTGTTCCTTTTTGTTTTGCACCTGACAAGATTTGTTGCACTGATACAATGAGGAAATACCAATGAGTTAAAGTACCAGGTACTCTGAATAACCCCATTTGGTCTGAAACATTGCTCCTGACTATAGTAGTTGCCATCACTAGTAAAGCTTGGCTGAGCTCATCTGCTTGGCTACGTTGTGACTCAGAAATTTCTCTGCAGCACAGCACACACATTGTAACATAAGTAGGGAGAAGGAAAGAAATGCATTTGCAAGATGATGAAGAATCAAACCACTTCACCCTTGAGAAAGATTTTAAAATAAAAACCAGTCAATGCCATCATCATACGTTTTATATCCTCCATAATGATGCCTGTGCCATGACTTAGATCTTTATGGCAATTTACTTCAGAGTCCCCATTCTTTAAAGACAGTGACAAATGACTCAATGCAACTTTTGAGTTCAGCTCCCGGCTTGGCCTCAGTGACAAGTACAACTTCATAGGCCAAGAATACATTAAATGGGAAATTAAATTGAGGGACGATTATACAGAGAAGAAAGTACAGAAATGGGGAGAATGTGTTAGGAACAAAAAATTTTCAGTGCATTCCTGAAATGAAATATTCTAAGAATCCATATTGGTTTGGTTGGAGCGTCAGTATACATTTTAATCAGTAGCCAAAACTTGTTTATTCAAATATGTGTTCTAAAATATGCCATCAGTTACCTTTTTGATACGAACCTCCTTAAAATATGTTTGAGCACCTCATTTTAAAAACCTTTTTATTAAGGATTTAGTTCAAAGGTCCTTTTGAGTTCACTAGCACTTGGTTTATTTGACCTATGGACTTTGTACTAAGCAGAGGCTTATGGTGACTATTTTTGTTCTCTGAGAACTGAGAGATTATAGATCATGGAATTTCATGAAAAAAGTAGAAAAAAAACAATTTCGGAATGTAAGATAGCTATCAATAGCTAAGTATACCTTTGGATATTTAGTGGCACAAAACATCTGTTCTGGTTTTTTTTTCTCTTTACCCAACTCTACCCTTGACTCTAATCTAATATGTGAGTGCCCCCATCCTCTGGTTTTGTTCTTTATTCTTATTGATCTTCTTAACAAACACAGTCTCGTGGATCAGATAATTTGGGTAATAAAATGTTTTGAAAGATAAGTAAGTGTAGAATAAAACCATTAAACACTGTTTCTTAATAATGTTATATATGCATTTTAAAAGCTGGGGATATGACCTAGAGGTTAAAAGCTATGTTTAACATCTCCGGTTAGCTCCTAACATCCACATTAGGCAATTAACAATTCTCTTTAATTCTATATCCCAGGATCTATCCCCTTTCTGGCCCCTTTGGATATTTTTCTCACTCACTCACTCATACATGCATGCATGCCTGCATACATACATACATACATACATGCATACATGGATTTTATAAAAGTTATTTGAAATATGTCTTTTAGCCATTTTCATCCGTAAAGGATGCATTAATGTTAATATGCTATATATGATGAAAAACTGACCAGTGATGGAATAAGGATGGCAAATACTAATGAGCTTGTAAGTCAGGTCTTATATGATGTACTTTACATGTGTTACATAGTTGCAAGCTCACAAAACTATTTTACAAAAGAAGAAACAGTTATTCAGCAACTAAGTTATATGGTCATGATAACACACACCGTGTGGTAAATACAATACTGAAATTGTTTCAAATGTGCTTTAGTGCAGACCTTGCTTTATAAATGTCTTCTTTATAAATGTGTGTGTGTGTGTGTGTGATTTAACAAACAAAATATAGGAATTAGAATGTAGGTGTATATAATATATATATATAATTTTATAAAATTAAATAACAAACACACAATAAACACACAACATAAAATTTTTAACAAGAATGATAACCCATGTAAGTTTTTCCTTTCAAATTTAAAAAAATTTTAAAATTCTTTGACCTTTTCATTCATGTAATTATTTTTAATAATTTACCCCTTTAACATTCTCATCATTTTCCCAGCTCACACAGAAACTGCCTTCTTTTCAAAAAAACCTCTCAAGTGTCATGACTTTTTAAAAAAGTTTCTCTTATTTTTTTGTGATTCACTGAGTAATTCGAGTTGCTTGCATAGCTAGGTGGACTTTTATAGAAATGGGGAACAATCCTACATCATGAAGAAATGACACCCTTTCGGGAAAACCTAATTGCCGTTTTTGAGGGGAAAGGGTTTGGGCCCCAAAACCCTTCCCCCTTTAACAGTAATTTAGGGGGATCATCTTTTACAATTATGCAAAAATTTTTCTGCAGACTTCGGCATGTAAAAGGGCCTGTTTTTTTCATACTGATGAAACTGATAATTGTATAGTGTTAAAATCCCTTTTTTTTATTAATGCTATAATTTATTGTATATTCCTTGAAATAAAGAAACCCCTATACATAATCTAATTTTTTTTAATAATTTAAAAAGCATCACTAATTTTACCTGTTTCCCAAGGGGGAAATTTTATAAATCGTATTCTGCCTTTTTTTTCTGGGAAATGGAAAAACGAATAATGACTTAGTGCCGTTAAAATTTAAAAAAGGGGGCATTGGGGGGAGGATGGGGTTGACATCACCCCTGGGGAAATTGGGAAAAAAGCACATCTGAGAACAACCAACACTCAGTTTTCCCCGGCAGACCATCCTTTGCAAATTGATGAGCGCTTTTTCTATTTGTCAGGGGATCCTCTCCCCTACCAGCTCTTTCCCCCCCCCTCTTTTTTCTGCTTTATTTTGTTTCACTATTCCCTGTAATGTTTTCGTTTTTAAAAATTTTCCTCATCAAAGCTATTTAAAAAACAAGAAATTTTTCCCCTGAAAGTCTTTTAAAAAAAGGGAAAAAAGATTATTTAAATAACCAAGAGTACCCGCAGCCCTTTCTGAGAACCCATTTAATACATCTTCAAGTAAGCTAACCTTATTTCCATATGGAATTCCTTCGGGGGTTTGTTGTATCTCAAGGACAGCCTCAAATTTTTTTATCTAAAAAACCGGGCAAAGCAATGAAGGGCCTACAAGAGTCAAATACTGAGGGGTTTCATTTTAAAAGTAGGGGAAAACACATGGGTTTCCCGTGCCCCGCAGACCCGCCCCCGGTTATTTTCCCCTAAATTTCTCAGGAATGTTTTAAAATATGGTTTTACCCAATGCCACTTTTCTTTTGTGGGGAATTTTTTTTTCCCTTTGTTCCTATATAATTGTGTTTACTTTGGAGATGTAATTTACTTTTAAATAAGAGGAGGTATGGATTTTTAAATTGGGTCCTATTATATGCATTGATCTTTGGTATTTTCTATTAACCCTGGGTCCATTATTGCATGCTTTAAAGAAAAAAAAGCAAAATTTTTCACCATTTTCAACATGTTCTTTTAATAAAATTCATTTTATGGGGAAAAAATGTGAAAGAATGTAATAGTGGGAAACATTGCCCTTGTAACTTCGAAAATAGAAATTATTCTTCACATATTTTTTCCTTTAGTTTTTAAAAAAATTAATTACTTTTTTCAATTTTTTAAAATTTTTTTATTTCTAGATGTGCATTGATGAAATTCTTTTAGAGACGGAGGCGCGGTCCTCTGTGCTGTGTTTAAGATGATTTTGGTCTGCCTGACCGGGGGCGGACTGAGTTTGTGTTCAAAAAAAAAAGCCTCTCTTATCCCCGCATGTACACCCTAAAATTGTACATATTTAGTACCCACCACTCACTCATTCAGAAAACATGCAATTTCAAACTGAGTCAATTTGTCAATTGGGTTACTAATGGGCACAAAAGAATAATACATTAAAAGGGCATTAGAAAAAAGCAAAGAAACTCCCAACGGGGTTTTAGGGGGGAAAGAAGGGGCCAGGGCTTTATCACTTTAGTCATTTTCTTTTAGGGGGTCAGAGTTATGGCTAAAGCAGCACTTCCGGTGGGGGTTGGTAATTTAAGCCTCATTCCATTTTTTTTCCTAAAGGGGTGCCAAAAA